>JAOWAW010117620.1:0-12841 GCA_028565695.1 Nicola tetela
CCCCCCTCTCTCTCTCTCCCCCTCTCTCTCTCTCTCTGAGGTTAAGCGTGTGAAATGGGCTGAATCTCATGCCAAGTTCTCAAACTTGGATGGCAAAATACCACCATGGGTAGTTTTGTTTTTCTCTGGCTTTTCAGCAGTGGTCCACTCTCTGCTTTGTTTGTGTGGTTACACTGTTGATTACAGGTAGTCTGTTGGGAGAGCTATCGACTCTTGAAAGTGTTGACAAACTGCTTGAAATGCCGAAGGGTTGTGGCGAGCAGAATCTGATGAAGTTTGCAATCAACACATTTATTTTACGCTACTTGCAGCGCAGTTGTGCAAATGGAGAAGCAGAGGAGACACCTCTGTCACCGAGCATTCGCGAAAGGGCTTTGCTGTACATGAGACTGGGTGAGTGAATCTCTCACAGCTTCTTTTCCTGCCTTGAGTGAGTTCAAGAAACTAATAAGCTGATGATTGGCAAGGCTGTCTTTTGATGTTGAAGTTCAAGGCTCTAATGAGATGGTCTGATGGAGTTGCCTTATCTGGTTGCTCCATTTCATGGGAAGACCTGATGGCTGGGAGTGAGAAGGAGGCTAAAGGAAGTATTGTTAATGGAGAGAGGGCTTTTTTTGGCTCCTGCTCAAAACTTTTCTAACATTTTACCCATGCTTACCAGACATTCATCAAGAAAAATAAGCAATCCAAGCTGAAATGTCAGTAGAAGAGCCAAGGAGAACTAATAATGTTTCCCGGAAAGAACCAATGTCATTCGAGGAAGTATTGTTTTGAAATGGTTTAATTAATTTGTCTTTAGATATCGTTCTGTGGGTTTGTGGTGTGGTCCTTGCTTGTCAGTAGCTGAGGGATATGCAGATGACGTTTTTTTCTAATCATTGCCATGTGCAGGATATCAACGACAAATGAACTACCAGCGTCCTGATGGATCATTTTCAGCGTATGGCATTTTAGATCCATCAGGCAGTGTTTGGTAAGCATTCCAGTGCATTGAGTTCGGGCAAGAAGTAAAGAACAAGAGGGTGTGAATTTCACAATAATTTTTTAAAGTTGTCTCATGTGGGGTGAAGGCTTCCTTTTTTTTGTTGGAGTGTGTACACTTGGCTGATGTGCATACATCCATTTGAAAAACATGCTCCATCCACAGATTATGAGTTACAATCAAGAAAAACCAAGAAGTAGAAAGAAAAGGAGTTGGACCACAGCAGATTGGCCTGTTCATCAATTGGCCACTTCTATCCTTTACAGAAAACAATATGAGGCTGAAATTGATGTGTTTTGAAGTCTTTCTCAATACAAGAAGAGGTCTGATACAGATGGCAGTGGGTTCTTAGGCTGTGAAAGCAGAGGGAAAAATTTGAAGTAAACTGAACGACTACCACGTGTAGCCACCACCTGAAAGACGTGTCAGGGTGCGTATTGTGTGAAGGGATAACAGGACAAGGACGAGTAGCTTTCTAGAATTCGTGTCTTTATCTTTGTGTGCTTCTTGCAGGCTGACAGCGTTTGTGTTAAAGTGTTTCTGTGGAGTTCCAGAAGAGCTTGTCAGTGAAGTCCCTATTGATCCTGCAGTCATCAAGACCGCCACACATTGGCTTGAGAAAGAGCAGCGTCAAGATGGGTCTTTTCATGAGACAGGGACTGTTTTTGACTCATGCACAACAGTATGTAGAATGCAGAAAGAGTGGTGAACAATAGCCCATGAGATTGCTTTGTCAAATGGTTGGGTTTTATCAGCAATGCCCTCTCTTCCTGTTGTCTTTGGTCTTTGTTACTGTTACTTCTGATGAAGGACACATAAGGCGCACTCGTTAATAACTTAGTCTTACAAATTATTACCCAAGTCAGAACTGAAGGGACTGGAGAAGGTTCCCACTGACATTAATGGGCATTCATTCAGTATGGTACAGGTGTTACACGTACCGAGCGTTTTCGTAGTATTCTGCATACGGGCATGTATAGTGTGCATCTCTCCAGTGACATGGTCAGCCTGTCTCTGTATAGAGACAGGCTAACCTGTCCTGTGCATATGCATTTATAGTACACGTACATGTACCAGCATCAATCCTGCCTCTATGCAGAGACAGGCTGACCATGAAGCCATGCCCATCCCGTTGGTAGTAGACTATGCTTCTTATACTAGTGTCATCAATCTCTGTTGGGAGGATGCCAAAATTTCCTTGGCCCTGGGGTTCAAGACACCTTGTTGGGGCCTGCATGGGCTCCATGTGCGTGCGTCTCTTGTATAAAATTAATACGGAAAAGAGCTTCAGTTCTCAACATGGTTAGGTTGGCTGATTTTGGCAAGCCTTGGACCGTTTCCTTCCACCATTTTGAAATCAGCTGAAGCTATTTTTCTGTGGAGTGTTATCACTTGGTGTACATTTAATGCATGTTTTGCAAATATAAATGATTTTTTTCATTTCTCATGCTGGTTGCTTGGTAACACTTACTGGCAAATTGCACATAGATCCTGCTTCCGGGCCCAGCTATATGTTGAACAGCACCATGGTGACCTCATGTTAAAGATGAGAATTTTTCGTGCACCTATGCTTTTTGAAATGTTGTACTAGTACTGGAACTCTGTGATTAAGTTACAGATGCAGATACAGCCATGTTTGGTGGTGGGTATATGAAGAACGTTATTGGTTTTGCTGTTGTGTTGTTTTCTGTAGGGTGGGGTAAACACAAATTTTGCTCCGGATGCACACCAGCTTACTGCTTTTGTTACCATAGCACTGCTGGAGTGCAGTCACCTTCACCCTTCAGTAAGTCCTTTTCATGGATATGCAGGTGTAAGTTTAGGTGGCAAGTAACACAGTTTGCTGATGTATACATAGAGTAGTACTCCTCTTGAAATAATTGGTTTGCAGGAATGACGCTTAGGTGCAAAACATTCTCCTCATCCTGGATCAGATTGTAAAATTGCTGTTGGTGATGAAACAGGTCAATTGTTATTGTATGAGGTTGAAGAGATGGTTGAACATTTGTTTAGATTCTGCTGAACTTTGTTTTTTTTTTTTTAGGCCCAAGCACCATCAGCTAAGGGTCTGCGATTTCTCTCAAATAACATCGGCCTGATGGTGAGCAGTTTTGATGTGGCCATCTCCACATATGCTTTGTCGTTGAGTGGCAACACTGCGATGAAGAACAAGGCAAGATCCCGCCTCAGTGACTTTTTACCGGGTGCGTGTGATTCAAGATGCTCAAATTTTGCCCTACAGGTGGACTGTTTGTAGGTTTTCCTTCTGTAAAAAGAACGTTTTGCGGTGTGTTTGTGGGTGGCAAAAATGAGTTTTAATTATCACACTTTTCATGGGCTTATGAATGACCATGATAGTTTTGCTTCAGGGCAGGTGTAGTGTCAGTAAGTTTACCAGAGTTTGTTGTGCCCTTTATGACCTGGGTTTGAGGTTATCTCTACTGAGGTTTTACCCAAGGTATAGCAAGCACATATGCATACCTATCTAAAGGACAGAGAGTTTCCACGATGGGTTGTGGCATTGTTAGCCACCAGGCATCTTCATGTGTTGTTCATCTCTTCACAGTGAGACCAGAAATTGTGTTATTATCTTTCTTTCTCCCTCTCTTTCCCTTTCCTTCACTGTGTTCTCTTCCTCCCTCTCCTCTTTCTCTCCCTCTTTCTCTCCTCTCTCTCTCTCTCTCTCCCTCCCTCTTCTCTCGCTCTTCCCCTCTCCTCTCTCCTCTCACTCTCCCTGACCCTCTCTTTTTCTCTTTCTCTCTCTTGATCCAGTTTGTACAATCCATACTCAATAGTTTGCAGAGATAACAGTTTACTTTCATTTGGCCTATTCTCACATGCTGCTATCTGTATGCTTGATTTTCAGACATGCCAGCATCACATTGTGGTCGAGGGTTTGTTGATAACAACCGTAGCTGCACAGCTGTAGAGCTAGAAACGGGAACGTATGCCCTGCTGGCACAGCTCCACTTAGGCACAGCTCAGCGATGTGGACAGTGTATTGTCGACTGGATAATGCGCTGGCAGAGACCAACAGGTGGATTTGTTTCAACTCAGGTTAGAAGTTGGAGCCTGTGTTGGCATGTTACTCCAAGCTGGGTTGGTTCTAGTGTTGTCCAAGCCTGTGGAGTTCCAGTATGACTGCCACTTCTACTTTTGTTTGTCTTCTAGCCGTTGGTTTGTCTAGATCAAACTCTGTTAGTCTATGCCAGTCTAGACAAGTTTTTGCAATACACCGTTGTTAGCAAGAGTAAACTTTGACCAGTTCTTTTTGCACGTTTCTGTGGTGTTTTTTTTGTTGTTGTTGCATGAGGCATTTCACCATGACTGCTGCATGTTTAGGGTTTTGGTTCTTCCTTAGCCAACATGTTCTCCTTTTGCTGTCCTTTTAGGACACGGTGCTCGCACTTCAAGCAGTGACAGAGCATTTATGCTGCCGTGGAGCGACTGTACAGAATGTCACAGTGGATGTCTCTGCAAGAACTGCATCAGGCGGTCGATCGCCATCACTTCATTTGCATTTTAATGATAAAAACAGCAACAGGCAGCGAAACATTGCTGTAAGACTCACAGCTGTTGACTTTCTCTTGGACATTTGCTGCAAATTTCTTGTACTCTTTAGGGCATAATGGGTTTGCCAATTCCTCTTGTGTTGTGTGTGAGTGTTTGCATGGAGAGAGGATAAGGAGTGTGTCTTGTTTGCTTGTCAGGAGTCAATGTATTTTTTGAGCTTATTCTGGCTTGTCATATGTATAGCAGTGAATGGGAGCTTAGTAACAGTGGAGACAACTGAAGTCAACTGATTGGATTACCACCAACTATGATCAAATAGTCACTTACTACCAAGAAAGTAAAGAAGGGATTTTTGATTAGGCAGCTGTACTTGGGAAGAGATGTTCAGTCTTGGTGAAAGTTTATTGTGCTTCTGTTTAACCTGCATCTTCCTCTTCCTCCTTGTCTTGCTTCTTCACTCTTAATCCACCTTTGCTTCCTGTGACAGACTTGCGAAGGAAGACCATCGGACTTAGCTTTCTGTGTTGATAATTTCAAGAGGTCATTGTCCGTAAACATGTCAGCCAGCGGCACGGGCTTAGTTCAAGTACAGGTGAGTCATTTGGTGTAGGCTTGACAGCAACTCTGGTTTCTTAGTGTGTGTGTGTGTGTGTGTGTGTGTGTGTGTGTGTGCACATGCATGTGTGTGTGCATGCGTGCATACTTGTGAGTGCGTGTGTGCGGTGTTTGTACATGCAGGCAGGCCCGTGTGCATGCCTGTGGGTGTAGGGGATGTGAATGTGGTTGAGTGTGTTTGTGAAACATGTCTCCTTGCTTTGTTTGTCAACTTGGGCACTGTAACTCACAGTTGCAGCATTGTTGCATCACGCGTGAGGAATGTAATTATCATAGTGTCATTTTGACAAGCTGGATACAGGAATTAATTCCATGTTGCTCACATACAGAGCTTGCTGCCATTTTGTGTTGGTTCCTTCTTTTCTTTTGTGTTTCTGTTTTTTTCTGTTAGTGTGCTTGCTTGCCTGTTGAAGGATACAGTAAGCGTAGTGTAATATTTGCTAGCCTGTCCCTCACCTCTGTGTCATTTAAAATTGAAAGCACAATGGTGGTAGACCAAGACGTTAGAACTTGTGTTCAGTATATTTAAGTGATGACACTGCCACCTCCACAGTCATATGCTTTTGTGTTGTAGTCTCAGTGTAATTGTGTTCTGAGCACAATACCTCTATGGTATTAATCTCCATTCTGCACACCTTTTTTCCTCTGCTGTTGGTAGCGGTGCTTGCGCTACAACATTGAACACAATGAGCGGGCTTGTAACTTTTCGATCACCGTTAAGCTCTACAAGGGTCGCTGCGATTCTCTGCCCAATGACGGTTATGACAGTCCATGCAGTATGACTATGTTTATCTATGTCAAGTAAGTCAGACCACAAGCAAGTTTTTATTGTTCATTAGGTTTTTGGCTGGGGAGGCAAATTTTTTTGTTGGGGATCTTGTATTTTTGTGTTACCATGATACCCTCCAAGTGCAGAACAGATGTGTGATGGTCGACTTATTGCATGCAATCATTAGTATTATTTTTGATATGCCAGAATGTAGCACAAACCAGACACGAGTGTGAGGATGCAGGCTGCAAGACGAGCTTTGCTGGCACAGTCAGTGCTGATACAGTGAACATTCTTTGTACACCAGCATGTCATGTGCAAGAGTGAAGCATTAATGCTTCTTCATGTGAACGTTGTCCTATCGAATGAGGATACTTCATCGAGTTCTGGCTTGATTGGTGTCACTGAGACATGTAGAATACAACACCAACCACACAGTATCTTGCAGGCACTATTGGGCCACATCTAACTGCAACATGTTGTAGATGGTATTGCCCCTTGTCCAAAAGCTTAACATAACAGCAAAGCTAGATTTTGAGCGCCAGTTGCCTTATTTCAGTTCAGAATTGGCAAAAGAGTATGGAGCTCGGTTTGTATGTCCAGGTGAGACGTGTGTCATACGCTTCAGCGGCTTGTCTCTTTCACCAAGCTAGTTGGTTGTGTCCACTCCTGACTTTGAGGACTGTGTTTATGTCATAGTCTATCAGAACATGTCCACATGATTCACCTGCCTGTTTTGCTATACATACAGACTCTTGTCTACCACCATGACAGCCACTGGTATGGCCATTATCGATGTTGAGCTACTGTCTGGGTACGAAGTTGACTTTGAACAGCTACTGGTATGTTAGTTGTTTGGAAACATTGGCTTTTGGTAATAGGAGTCATCAGTGTATAGTGTCCATAGCTTCTCATTTGCCTGTTAGGTTTTGTATCCTTTGCTGCATACACTAGCAGTCAATTTCAACTGGTGAAAAATGAATGCGCAAGTAGTCTTTTTTTTTTTCATTTCTGCACTAGCTTAGACTGCACAGCAGACTCGAGTATGCGGTGACCAAACACCTAGCTGAAATGATAATCACTGGTTTTTATTGGCTTTGCCAATTCTCCAGCCCATCATTTTCGGATTTGAGTCTGCTGTGTGTTGTACGCTGGTGCAAAAATTAGAAACGGGTTGGTTATGATTCTGTAGCAAGAATGCTCTCTGTGGAATCTTATGTAAACACGTCATAGCTTGTCACTCTGTTCTGATTTGTTCAGAGTGATGACTTGTGCATTTGTTTGTCGTCTTAGAGTCTTAGGCAACTTGATAATATTCAGCGGAGAGAAATCCATGGTCGCTCAGTTGTGCTATACGTCAATGAGGTGAGTACAGACTCAAGGGAAGCATGTTGACATGCAGTCAGTCAGTGAGCATCCCAGCAAAATACATCCCCAATTGTGCTTCCTTCTTCATTCATTGCAGATCACTCACAAAGAGATGGTTGTTGAGCTGAAACTAAAAAGAACAACATTAACTGGTCTGGTGCAGCCTGCTGTGGTGAAGGTGTATGACTACTACAACCCTGGTAAGTGTAAATGGGATAAAGATTGTACTACATTTAGTGCTTTCCTGAGTTAGTAGAAAGGTGTGTGAGTGAGAAGTGGGAAGGGCTCTTATTTACATGTCTGGTGGTGGCTTTCTTTTATTCCGTTTATCTCTCTGTCTCTTTCTCTTTTTGTCTCTCCCTCTCCTCGCTCTCTCCTCTCTTTCTCTCTCTCACACCTCTCTCACCCTCTCCTCCCTCTCTCTTCCTCCCTCTCTCTTTCCCCCTTTCCTCTTCCTCTCTCTTTCTCCCTTTCCTCTCTCTCTCTCCCTCCCTCTCTCTGTCTCTTGCCCTCCTCTGTTTCATCTCTTTCTCTCTCTCTCTGTCTCTCCCTCTCCCCTCTCTCATCTCTTTCTCTCCTCTCTCTCTCTGACTTCTTTCTGTCTCTCTCTCTTCCTCTGTAACTTCTTTCTGTCTTCGTCTTTCTTTCTCCTTCTCTCTCTCACACACACACCATTTTACTTTCTTTCTCTTGGGAAATAAGATTGGGTGTTTTTGATCAAGTATCTTACTTAACCTGTGTTTAACTTACTTCAACTCGCACACTGTTGGCAGTCTTCGGGCAGGGGACCAGTGGGCATGACTAGGATGCAACTTAGGGATGGAGACTCTGGACTAGGGGAGCAGAGTTCACCCCAGCCAGAGGCCTCTAGGGGACCCTATAAGGGCTACCTAGGTCAGCAGCTCTAAGCAGCCCTACCTGCCTGTGAAAAGGAGCGTGCGCACAGTAACCAAATTGTAGAAAGGAGCACGTATGCTGTACACCAAAGTTGCTAGGCAGAGTGCAAGCTGCAGAGGAGTGTGGTTTGTCCTGAGCTGTCCTAACACAAGCTGAGAGTGCTGAGCAGTCTTACTCAGCACACCTAAGTTCTCAGGCTACCACGTGCTTCGTCAAACCGGGGCCTTCTTGTGCTGTGCAATGCTGCTTGCTGGGCGTAGTTAACTAGAGTTAAATTACCTTTAACTCATCACTCAAATGTTTGGAAGCAGTATCTCTTACAACCGAAAAAAAGACTTTGATGACTACTGCCCTCAGTTTCTATGTTCATTTGTGAATTTTCCAATAAATGACAGGATCTCTCTTTTTTCCCTGTGACTTTCTGCAGGTATCTCGTGTTACAAGTTTTACCACTTGTCTGCAGATAACGCACAACTGTCCGTTTTATGTCACAAGAGAAAGTGTTACTGTGGTGCAGGTGAGTAGTTCTTTTCAGATGGCCTCTAAATTAGACTATGAGAACAAGGGTATTTCCAATAAGTTTATGCTTCAACCGTATTCCCTCTCTGTCTGTCTTTCTCTCTCCTCACCTTCTCCCTTTGCCCTCCCTTCTCTTTATTTCTCCCACTCTCTCTCTTTCTTTCTCCCTTTCAGATGTCGTGGGAGTCATTTGAAAAAGGAGAACATAATTGGTCACAAAACTCTTCTTTGTGTGTTTATCATGAGTGTGCATGAATGCTCCTTGAGATGTGGTTTAGTTGTTTAATGTTAGCATTTGTCTTGTCTTGGTGTGTGCTTTGTTGCCTTAGGCCAGTGTATGTCATGTCCAAAGAATGGCATTTATGTGCTTGCAACGCGGTCAAGGGACATGGTGCGGAAGGTGTGCAGACATGACTATGGTACGAAGGCATTGTGTGAAATCTTACACAAGACACAGGGAAACATTTGATGACTTGACATGTTCAATGAGTATCACCTGCAAAAATTAGTTGTAAGACGATTAGGCAAGTCAACAGCAAATGTGTTCTCTGTAGAAATTTGTCACAATGAGCACATCTATTGTGACAAATGATCTGCCAGGATCACACAATGGCAAACTTTGTCTGCATACCAGTGTCATCTGGTCGCAGTATCTACACAGCATACCCTGCACACTACACCGTGTCAATGAAGACAACATCTCTTGTGTTCCGCATCAACTTGCATTCTGTCACAGACACTAGTTAGTTGAAAGAGCTGAAAGAACTGGCCAACATTTGTGTAGTGCATTTTGGGGTTCAAATCATTCACTTTATGTTTTCGTGCTTGATTCATTTCGGATCTATCCACTTGTTCCTGGTGAAAAAAAATACACCAGTTGTATCTCTCAAACTAAAACTCTGAAAGTCTTCGTCGGTCACTTCATATTTTTGTCTGACAGCATGGAAAGGTCGTGTGTTCAGGATTGTAGAGAAAGATGGCTGGTCAATAATTCGTATGCACATTGAGGCTGTGATCAAACCAGGTACAAGGGACGTTAAGCGCGGCAGTGCAGTCACATTCTACCGTCCTTCTCACTGTGAGTGTCCAGTCCTGAATGTGACGAAAAAGTACCTGGTAAGTGGTCCTGATCGTGGCCTGCGCTTGGTACTGGATAGCCATACTAGCCTGGAGGAGTGGAATAGGTCACAACGTCTATGTCGCTTCGCCAAGTTGATGGAGACACCGGGAGTCTGCGACAGCATCGACAACTTTACCCCAATTTGGAAGAAGTTTAGGTCAGGGCGTGATTATCAAGTTTGCAAGCAGAGGAAAAACTAAGCACTCCTCAGTAACTACAAATGATGAAATCATAAAATTGGTTTGTGTGGGTAACTCAGTCACAAAACATTGATTTTCACGTGTGCTGATCAATGACTCAGCCATGCAATGCAAATAACTCCCAGAAAATTTATTGGATGTTTGTCTCTTGGCTTAGCTTTCTTTACCAGCCCTTTGCCCTGCTGTGACTAGGGGGTTGTTGCATTTTCTGCCAATTATTAGTCTCCTTTTGCTTCGACTCCAGTGCTTTTGGTGGTTTATCTGATAAAAAATGCTTTCCTGTTCAACATTTTTTTTCAGTGTTCATGCTTCTTGTCTTATGCACATACCATTGACCCTTCATCCTCACGCGCAGGTTATTGTTACCTCCTTTTGTTTTTCACTGGCAATGAGATTCCCAAACTTTACTAACCCAAAGATTTTCAATCCCATGCGGTCCAACTGAAGTTGAATTTTGGTCGCCGCAGGTCTGAGTCTGCTGTGCGCTACCAGCCAGTGAAAAGTGAGAAAAATGATCAGTAATGATCCTCCTGGCTTGACTGGTCCTTCTAGAGATGAGATTCATTTCTTTCCAAAATACTAGACCTGCTTGAGAATATCTGGTGTGCTGGCTGTCGTTAACCTTCAATTAGAAAGTCCTTGTCATGCACCAGTGCAAAGAGTATAATTTGAGACTGTGATCAGTGCATATAGGGTTGTGTGTGCTGTACTAGGGCATTAGGCTTAATATCAAATAGTACGTTAAAATGGATAATGCGAGCAGTTCACCTATACTATCTGTAGGCTGTCAGAGAACTAACTCATTCTTTACTGCAATGATTATTATAACGATCGCAAGAGACTTCTTTCTCACTAGTACTGTCTATGTCACTTGCTAAGTTACTTATACAGTGACACTGTCCTGCCTGAGATGGATGCTCTTCTGGCCCCATGAGTATCAAAAAGAGATGGCTGAAGAACAGATGGTTGGTGTGCGGATTTTTCACAAAAGGAGTTCATTTTGAATTACTACGCCAGTGTTCACTTTTCACCCGTCTCAATCAAACCAATATAAAGAAACTTTCAAGAGTAACATTGGAAATACATTCTAGCCTTTTAGACATTCAAAATAAGCTGTTGATAAACTCTTGCTTCCTTTGTAGCGGAAGATAACTTTGAGTTGGACAAAATAGACTTGCAGAAAAGCCACAAAGAATCCCAAACCCAGTTTTTCAGAAAATCGGACTTCCAAATTTTCCCGGGGGTGGGGAAGCATGCCCCTGGATGCTAGTAGCTATAGATTAACCCAGGTTGACGTTGGCGTGAACCCTGTCCATGAGCCACTTATCCACTAGAGCTGCTGTATCGGGCCTCGAGGGTAGGCTACTGTTACAGATCGCATGGGTCTCATGGGGACTTCTATACTTCATCTTACACTATCTCTATGTATACTGTACATTTAGTGACCGAATCTGCGGAACTTACTAACGGTATCACGGACTAGAAACCGAATAAAAGGCCGAGGTCTGTTTGTGAGGTTTCTGTACCGCCCTAGTTACACTGAAAACTGAGATTACTAATGTACTTAGAACATTTATACCGAACGAAACTAATAGCTTTCCTCGACAAAGTGCCCGTGAACCATGCACTTAGGAATTCTTAGGTGGTTCACGAAAGGGCCTGAGGGCGATTTGAAAAAAAAACCCTCCCCTCTCCGCCCTGTGCATATGGATAGACCATGGAAGAAGGGGGAACAGTACAGGTGGCCTCCACTACATTATACAGTGGGCATTCAGAGGTGAATTTTAATTCTAGATCTTTCGTTCTTGGAAGCCTCAAAACTTCAGGTGTAGCCGGTTTAATTCTTTTTCTGCTCAACATCTGCCATGGGGACATTACTTGACGCAACTCAAGAAGACGGAAGTCGGCCAAGGCACAGGCTTGCTGCATTTTCAGCTAGTTAAGAGGAGGAGGTGCTTGCCGACAGAGTGCCTGCTAATACCAAGCATGCTACGAAATTCTAGCTCAAGGGGAAGTTTTCAGTTGTTTATTCGAGAGAAGACTTACTACAAAGTAGCTTGAAGAGGATTTCCAGCACACCTAGACACAAGAAACTATTTACATGAGACGTTTCGGGCCAGAAATGCTTCTGGCTTAATTCACTGATCAGTTATAAGATAGACAATGGAGTAGTACATGTAGGCTACAGATATGGCTGAAAATACTTGAACTATTCACGCTGAGTGTGTGAATACATGTTACTATAGGTGTGAAAACCAGACGCAAAGAAAAAACAGGATCCAGAGGATGCCCCCTCCTCCCACCCCAGGCTGGCAATTCTGAGGAGAAAAGATGGAGCCCACTCTTTGCCAGCACAGTCACTGAGCAGCACTTGAGGGTGGACTGGCTTCGTTACCAGGTCATCAGTATCTTGCCGCACATGCAGAACATCACGCTGTACTGGCACATGCAGTGAAAACGTCACAGACAGAAGCAAGCAACGACGAGCCAGGCGGGAACATGCAACATGCATGTAGATTTCAACCTCAGGAGCAGCTGGATACAATATAAACTTTTCAAGTACGGGCGTCAGGCGACTTTTTTCCCAGCGGCGAAAATACACCCTGCCCTGGAACATTCATTTGACCCATCCCCTTGCCCCCTTGAAGCATCCAAAGATACACTCGATCATTTGGGCAGGAAGAAGACACACGAATGGTTTAGGGAACTGCCTCTGAAAACGCGCTGGACTTCGGGAAGAACGTGACTAGCTGGAGAATCCAGCGCCCACGAGTTAGTCTGCAGGGGCGTAGCTTGCCTGAAGCGGAGGGGGGTTCTTTTCAAAAATACTTGGTCACAATATGGCTATTCAATGGTGT
>JAOWAW010117642.1:0-24242 GCA_028565695.1 Nicola tetela
GGCGGGGGGAGGAGGATCCGTAGGCGAGAACCATACGATGGTTTTCGTGACAGATGACGGTCTCAGTAGGCTGTGGAGGAGTCTTTGGTGGTACATCGATGGCACATGAAAGAAGGCTTCCCTTCTCCTAACCCAACTTATCGGAATCCATAGCGTATGTGGGAGCCGCTGTGTGCCAATGGTTGTCGCCATTTTGTCAAGAAAGTATTGGTAATGGTACGCAGACATTTTCCGGTTGTTGAAGGACGCTTCAGCTGATCGAGGATATGAGCTGATGATGGAGACCATTATGATAGACTTCGAGAGCGGTTGAACCCCGGCTATATCATCAGAATTTCTCGGAACCTAACACGAAGGCAGTTGTTTCTATTTCTACCAGACAGTCTGCAGAAAAACGCAAATACTAGGAAGTGGGCTCCCTAATAATTTGGAAGTAAGAATGCCCACACATTTTTGGCCCGTTGACCAAGTCGAGGCAGCATTTGAACTACTTGGAGAAGAGCAGACGCAGCATTGCCCTGACCTGAAAGAGCCTTTCAAGTATTCCCACGGCCACTAGGCTGCCACATTGCAGGATGGAGCTTGCATTCCCTGGGAACGCGCGATAGCAACCGCGTGGAGCGTTGGCGCTTCCCTTTTTTTCACAAGTCATTGAAAAAGTGCACCCAAACCCCGGGCAGCTTGTGGAGGCGCTACAGAAAGAGGAGACCTCGATCAAAACACTCATACTAGAAATTATCAACATGTCGAACGACCTTTTTACAGCTCACTCGCATAGCACAATCCAAATAGAGAATAACGGAAGACACGAAAATGAGTAATGGAAGATAGTATTGAAGACGTTTCGGCGTCTACGCCGCCTTCAGTTCAGAAAGGATCAAGATTGGCTAAGCGAGAAAGAGAGAACAGGACAGACGTCTGTCCTGTGCTCTCTTTCTCGTTTAGCCAATCTTGATAACTGAAGACGGCGTAGACGCCGAAACGTCTTCAATACTATCTTCCATTACTCACTTTCGTGTCTTCCGTTATTCTCTATTTGGGTTATACTAGAAATTGCTGGGAATACACAGTCCGTAGAACAAAAAGAAGTATGCGCAGCTGAATGGCAGTGTTACCACTTAGAAGAAAATTGTCGAACGTGGAGACATCAGGGCACGTGATTTCTTAGCCAGTGTCGGTCATACTCTGCTGCAGAAAGAGGCTCATGATCAATAATCGCATCTTTCTTTGTTCCATTCTTGTTTTCTTTTCTTCGGTTTCAGTGTGTTTTTCAAAATTAAAGTATTTTTCTTGTTTGTTCAAACCATTATCCGAGTGGTGTATACTGGGTATCTTGCGTGTTCACACCATTATCCTAGTGGGTATCTTTTGTCACCAACAGGTATGTCCAATTCGACTCACATCACCACGCAACAGTCAAGTCTGGCGTAGTTCAGTGCCTCGCGCAGCGAGCTTACAACGTCTGTAGCTCACGGGAACTGCGTGAGGCAGAATTAGACAAGATCAAGAAAAACCACGGCATCGAACAGCTACACAAAGAAATTCACCCAAAATACAATTAGCAAGCAACGGAAAAAGCAGGCTACACTGAAAATTCCAACAAACAGCACGTCGCAAGAACAACCCGTCAACGTAGCCATTCTGTTCATCGACGGCATCAGCCAAACAGTCTGCCGCATCGCACGAAAGGTAAGCATACGGTGCGCATTCTTCACGCCGGAAACGCTGCAGCCAATGCATTGCATCAAAGACAGACTACCGGAAGACACGACCATACACGTGGTTTAATCGGTAAAATGTCAAACGTGGGACGCAGAGTATGTCGGCGAAACACAACGCGCACTATCCGTCAGAAGAAATTAACACCAGGACGCGACACGACTGGGCCAAACAACGAGATCTGCAGTGGCCGAACACGCGCACGAACAGCCAACACCACACGACATCGACTGGGGAAGCCTGAAAACCATCGACCACGCACGAAAAACGAGCGAGTGACGGATAAGGGAAGCTATCCACATCGATAGAAGGAGACCGACGATGAACAGAGACAAGGGCATGGAGCGAAGCTCACTGTGGAAGACAATTCCTTAGTTAAAGAAATCATCACCGTTTCTTTGTTCTTACCAAATAACCTCTTACTCTCACTCTTTTTCTATCGTTAATTTACACACACGATGCAACACCTCACTTCCATACGCACGCGGCAACCAACCACATACTCACACCTCACCTTAGAACGCACGCAAACGTCAATGCGGTGAACTCCAGTCAGCTTAGAGCAACCACACATACCCGCAACTCACCCATCACCTAACGACCATTACGCAGACGAACGCCGTAACACCCGGTTATTGTACTCCTTTTTTATCATTTACCAACTCATGAAGGCAGAGGCACTCCTATCAAAAAGTCTTGATAAACATTGTTAGACTGGTGAGTTGGGAATGCTTTCGAATAAATGTCATCCCAGTCAGGATCCCTGAAATGGTTTTTTGTGTGTTCACGCCATTATCCAGGTGGTGTATGTATAGTGGTATCTTACTTAATGTGTTCACATCATTACCCGGGTGGTGTATACTGGGTATCTTATGTGTTCATACTAACACTCCGGTGGTGTATATTGGGTATCTTATGTGTTCACGCCTTCTCCGGGTGGTGTATACTGGATATCTTACTTTTTGTGTTCATACCATTACCCGTGTGGTGTATTCTGAGTATCTTGGGCTGCGCGTAGCGTGAGATACGCAGTGTTGAGATCAGCGCTAATTGGGTTGGAAGGGTTTTGGACTCCTAGCTTTGGGCCATGCGCTACTGAGAGGTGCTGAAATGTATAGGCACAGCTTTGCGCGGCGCAGAACGGCGGTACACCTGACAACCACAGTAACGTCGTTAATTTTCAGAGGTAGTACCCCAAACTGTGAACTTGTTTCCTGTAAGTCCCTTCACAAACTTGGCATCATTCTTTCTTCGCTACTTTATCACTCACCGTAGAGCTACCCCCATCATTCTTCGAGTCAGAAAAGAAGTGCGTCATAGTGAAACTCCTTCTGCCTCATAAAGAAAGGTTGACGCTGGGACACGTTTGAAACTTTAATGCTTAAAAAGCAGTCGTTCAGGTATACCAAGGATCAATGCAAGAGGAGACTTCCAGAGCGGATCATGATAGAACTTCTGTTAGACTCCAGGAGCGTCGTAAGCGCAAGTCTGGCTCGATCCGTTCTCGTTGAGGGGTTTTTCAGAAATTTTAAATGAGACAAGTTTGAAAGAATGAAAATTAGAAAGAAAAGAGGAGACGAACCGTGGGCGCGTAAAGAAGAGTCAGAAAAGACGTGTTACGTTAGGTGACTTGCATAAAAGCGTCGGAGAAGGCCCAGCAGAGCGCTCGTTCTTGCAGTCATTTTTGTTATTTCGTGAGGTAGGCATCCCAGGGAAGATAGTGGAAAAGTGTGACACCAAGATGACGTTGGTAGCAGACTTGATAGAGGGCTGTCGAATAGATGTTTATTGCCTACAAGTTACATTCTGGGAGTGAGGTATGGTTGATGTAGAGTAGAGCGTTGTAGAAGATTTGCTGGCGTCTACCAGGAAGTGGTATCCTACCTGTCTCGACGATGGAGAAAAGAACAGCATCATCTGCAAAAAGGAGAGATTTAGGAAGGATGCAGAGTCCCCACCAACTCCTCTGAAAAGATTAAAAATAGTAGTGGACCAAGTACTGATCCCTTTGGGACTCCAGCGGGTATCGGTTTCGATATAGAGAAGGTGTTCATATTTCCGACCCGTTGGCGACGATCTGTCAGCTACATTTAAGCCAGCGTATTATGTCCCCAGTGATGTTGCAGTGGGCGAGTTTTCGTAGCAGGTCAGCGTGCCTCATGTTGAGGTGAAAGAAGCAATTGCGGGCAACTCGTCGATCGTCCATAGCGGATGAAGCCTGGTGAACCAGTCTAATTAATTCGTGGGATAACTTCTCGGCTGAGAACATAGAGGCGGCTAAATTGAAGGCTCTTCAAGGCGTTACAGAGCAGAGATTTTGGACGGTCATTGTTGGTTGGCTAGAAGCACCTTTTATTTTATATATCGGGGTTAGCGTAACTTCAGGCCAGTGCCGTGAAAGTTTGCCTAGAGAAACACTGAGGTTGAGCATGCTGGCAAGATGTGTGTCACTGAAGTAGAGCTGATGATGGCGGTAGTTTTGATCAAACTGCTTTATTAATTGCAGCTAAATGCGTTCAAAGTCTCTAGATTTGCTTAGTTAACGTTTGCCCCAGACAGCAGGGGCATGCGCCAGAGGCAGCCGCAAAACTGCGACGTAGAGTTTATTTAATATGAAAATTGGTAGACAGTACCGTAAGCGCCGTATATCAACCTCATTTCGGTCCGAGCCGTTTTATGAAGCTGCTGCAAGTGATGTTTCCACTTAAGGTCAGATTTTATGAAGATGGCAAGATGTATGGCAAATTACCTTGTGGTATTGAATTTCAATGTAACCGTTAAGGGTGTCTCGAGAAACTTTTTAGAGCCAGACATGCTCAAATCCTCGGATTAACTGGTGTTCTACTTTACAATACCTTACAAGCTGAACCATATACACCCCCGGTGCAGGGGAGCGTTCATCCCCTGCGCCAATTCAAGCAGGCCTCCCCAAGAACAGTGCTTGGACCAGTCCAGCTTTTCCCTATTACACATCAATGAATTTGACCATGTATTAATACGGCTTAGAGCTGCTATGGCGTTAAAAAAACAATACACAACCGAAGAGCAGTCGTCGATAAGCCTACTAAATATAACTAACTACATGTTGCAGCCCGGTCGGGGAGGAAACGAAACAGCTTTAATATACAACAGATATGATCAATTCGAATGAATAATTAAATGACGCCATGATGTAGACATATGGGATACTCTGTATCACATATTTCATTGTCTGACCAATGTAAGTAATGAAACATGACCAGGAAGAAGTCTCTCTCATTATAAGTGCTTTATTATAAAACGGCGTAAAAGCTTCGATAAATTTCAAACGGAACGAGGCAATCCTCTTCCCCTCTTTTTCCTGACCAAATGACATTTCCCCGGGTTGCAAAACGTTATTGAAGATGCATGATATGCTTATGGCTGCCTCTCTTTGCTGCTTGCAGAGGATCACGAGTGCGACAGCGTAAGTTATAGGTTGATAACGACAAAACAAACATTTGATCGTGCCAATGAAACCTGTAAGCAGCTGGGTCGTGGATGGCTCCTTGCTATGCCTATTACGACAACGGAGAACGACTGTATTTACGATATTCTCCGAGAACACTACACCGACTTTCCGGGAAATGCACTGTGGCTTGGTTTTCATAGCAAAAAAGGCGTATGGCAAGACTTAAGAGGAAAGCCATTAAGCTTACAACTGCAACGTTTCAAACGGGAAATGTCAACAGTGCGCTCGCGATCCTGCGCAATTTTACTGCTAAAAAGTGAGCGCAGAAAGTGGGATATTAACTCATGCGGTAAAGATGACACCCGACCGTTTATGTGTCAGCGAGGTAAGTGAGATATTAACGTTTGAGATGCATGCGTATAATTTGGGTTGTAAGTTATATAAAAGTTCTATTAACTAAAAAGTGGAATCGCTCGTGGTAAAATTTGGTTGTATGGTTGGAATACATTTTCTCGTGTGAGAAAGAAAATACAGTTGAATAATATAATGACAAATCCTGATCGGATTATTCTAGAGAGAACAATTTCAATCCGGTGGGCGGAAGGAGAAGTTTCATCACTAAATCTGTAGCTGGTCCAGCTGGTCGAAGTGCATAGCAACTATCTAATGTCGATGTTGAGGTCCAAAAGCAGACCTAGCCCTATTCATCTGTAAACATGTGCTCAAGCATGTGCCTCAGCAGCCGTGGCAGGTGACATTTGAACACCCATCAAACGCATGATAAGATTTGAAATCATGGGGTCTCCGAGATTCTTTAGTAGATGTATGCTGAGGCCAATTCGCAGAGAGGGAGTAAAGGATCTCTGGAGGGATGGTGAAACCAGTTAGGGACAAAAGATCAAGGAGGTTAATGTGAAAATGTCAGGGGCTCGATATCGTGATAAGCTGATTTGAGGGAAAGGACCAAGCTAGTGTTTCAGGAGTGAAATGTGGCGCCCGGTGAAAAGGCCTTGTAATAGGAAAATGGGTAGTATTTACTAAGGTTAGAATGTAGTGAAGGATTTGGTGATCTTGGCAGTGGGGAAAGCGGGAAGACGAGTGTACATGTGTGGCTTTTGGTACATCAAAATTAGCTAGGCAATCTATAGAGCAGCAAAGAATGAAAGACATTAGACCTTTGGGCAGGGAATAAATGTAAGATTTCTAGGTGGCGTCTTTGTCTTCAAGATGGCTGAGGTTTATAAAGGATCCTTGGACACTAAGGGGTTTGACTTTATCTCAGCAGAAGGAGAGAAGATTTCTAGGGATGTTTTGTTTAATTTCCTCTTTTATTTGCGGTGGGTAGGAGCAGGGATTCTGTACTGCGTTAACTGGAGTTTAGGCGATGAGCAGAGAGACTATTTTATTGTATACAGCAGGATGCAATATTGGATAAGGGCTTACTGGAACAGATAATGCGCTCCTAGCATAGAAGCTGCTTTTCTTGTTTAGTGTCATTTCTTTTTACAAGAAAAAACTAGTAATGCTCAACTTTCCATGCGGCATTGCAGACAAACCACATGCAATCATGCTTATCTGTTTAAAAGTTATTAGAGAACCTGATTTGAAAATGAACAACTGGGCAAAGCTTGAGCAATATAAAATAGACATTTCAATAACATTCATGGGAAACTTTTATCTGTGCAGTGAAGGCATATTCTTTTGCAGTGTAGAGAAAAACACTTAGGCTGACTCTATGCAATCTTCCTGTTGAAGCACGAAAGCCAGCTGATGGTGGATGATTCCATTTTCGAATTACCAACCGTTGCTGACACTCTTGTACCCTTCTGTCCTATTTGAATGAACATGCAAAAGGAGAGCGTGAGTTGCAATTTTTGCCTGTTGCTCCTGAGTTCACTGCACCCTTTTCTTTTACGGGCATTTGAATTGAGAAAACGCAGCAAATAACACATTGAATTCATACCAGCGCTCTATTTTCCCGCTTTTGTGTTCCAATAAAACTTTGCTTAAACGTGATGTACGTTAACTGCAAGTATAAATCTGAGCGGCAGAAAAGACTCAGTAGATTTATTCCTTTTTACCGTGCTCTCCCATGCTGTATCTGGAATTGTAGAGGCCTGACAGACAAGGGATGAGACTAGAACACGGTCTAAGCAAACACCAACAACACAAAGTATTCCCTGCATGAACGCAGAGTAGTCCTCCTGTTAACAATTGCATCGAGCTGCTGACATTTCCTATTCACAATCCTGGGAGGTAGCGCATCCGTCCAAAATCAAGCAGCTTCCTTTTTTCGAACTCTAGGCTACTTGGTTTGTGCCCCAGCAACTCTCAGCAGCTTGCCCTTCATTGGTAAGTGTTTGCGTGTGCTATCATACGGAGTCTACTGCCTTTTATATTCTCAACCACAGTAGGACAGGCCTTCAGAACTACGTTGAAACGTAAAATATTGATGGACTTGACATTAAAACAGGGCAGGAATAAGGTTAGGAATACGGAAATTACACATTGAAAATACTCTCTATTATTGAGGTTTTTCTAGCCTTAGCACACCAATTGCAAACTTTCTATCGGAGCATTCCGTTCAGGGCAATTGGTGTTTTAGGAGCTTTATAATAGTTATTTTTTGGTCAAAATAACAATGGAAAATGCCAATGTCTGATGTGCAAAAACTTCAACAAAAGTAAGAATCTGTGAGTGATATTCCCAACTCAACCACAAATTGTGTTGAAGGTAGTGGCTTATTTTAAATTCGTTTCAACCCTGCAGGGAAATCTTGTGGCCCGATTCCTGACAAACAACATGCCACTATTATTCCATCCTCAAAGCAACGTTTGGAGGAACTGTATTACCCAGAGCTATTCCATTACGTGTGTGATTCTGGACACAGTTTTAATCCAAACAACACTAAAGCAAGAAACAGGACTTTTGAGTGTAGGAAAAATGGAACTTATTCAGCAGAGGCGCTAAACCCTGGACAACATTGTGAACGTAAGTTTTTGCCACAAACAGCAAAAATGATATTCCATGCATCACAACCTTACGTTCAGATGTTCTCCGGGCTTTCATGATCAGGGCATATAATAAGCCTTGCCAGAGAGGGATTAATTAACAGTGCTCTTATTCGTATTTTAATCAAATGAAACTCTTCAATCAATGCCAGGTTTATTATGTAATTGGTAGAACTGTGCCTAAGTTACTTGTTCATTTGTTGTAGCTGTAAAATGCATAGAGCCACCTCCACCTCTACTAAAATCCGTTCGAAGCTCACTGGAAGCGGTTTATCCGAACAGCATCACATACACGTGTTACCCTGGCTATAGCTTCAATGACAGTGACTATCAAGATAAGAAGCGTGTTATCACTTGCTTGGAATCAGGGCAGTTTAACACAAGTCAACTTGATAACCGAACATTCTGCAAGCGTGCGTTTTACCTTTACCTTTCACCTTGACTCTTGCAATATTTTTTGCCTATTCATTTTGAAATCTTTGCTACATAGATACAATTCTCATGATTAATCATAAATGTCAAAATTTCAAAACTATACTTCCATCACCTGATGAAATACTGCTGATTAATGATGCCTTGACGTTTCTTATCATGTACTACAGGTGTCTTGCAAATTATTTACATGTCTCTCAACTAACAGTATTGCGTTTCGCTTTCTGTTTAACTGCCAGTTTCACTAGGGTCATACCGAAAAAAAGTATTTTCCTGACACAGTTGATTTTAGTGAAATCAGTGAGTTTTGCTTGTCGAAACTTCTCTTTTACCTCTCATACCTCTTAACAACAGCACTTACTCCCTGCCAGTATACCATTTACATTCCATGATTTTGCATAAGTATTGCATAATTTAGGACAAATAAGGACTAGATCTAACATTTGAAAGAACATTTGCAGAATCGTAAGTTTTACTATGAACTGACCACAGTCAAGCATGGCTTGACACGGCCATGTTTGCTGGCAAAAGCTCATGCATATTATCTATTCAACTAGACTAGTACTGGGCAGGAAGACAATTGTCATAGTAACAAGTATGGTTACCATAGCACCTCCATGATCTTCACTTTGGTAAATGTCAATATTGATGAATTGTGATTGGAAAAGACAGGAACTGCCTCCAAACAGTTGTACCAGTTTATTCCATATACTATACATATTCAGCATACACTTGGCCATAGCCAGAAAGAATTGTGCCCCACAACTTGATGGATGTTCTCTTGGCCTCGCCAGCAAAATAAGCTGCTCCTATACTGCACAACAGACTTCACAGCAAGGACAAAGAGAAGGACAAGTGTATAACTATACTCCAGGGTTTTTGCTGTTCCATCATCGCCCACGGTTTTGTATCTGCGAATAAACATCAGCCATGCTTGGCCATACTGCGAATCAGCTCTTAGGGGTTGGCCTGCTGGTTCATCCCTTACCACTCATAATATTGCAATTGATAGTAGCCATCATTCTAAAGTTTCCCATGAATGGAAGCACTAAGTCATATTCACTTATTGTTCTTCGACTCAAATGTGGAAGGCTCTGTCTTGTTTATTAGTACAGTTGTGGACCTGAACAGTCATTTCGTTTCTGTGTTACAGATACAGACAAGCACTCTGTGCACTGGCATTCACACATGTTAAACTTTCAGAAGAACTTAATTGATGTGCTTTACAGAACTAAGAGAAACCAGCGAATTGGAAAACATGATTGTGCAACTGAACATGACATGGTTCACAGCATTGTATTTTATTTTGATTCTCTGCAGCTGTTACGTGCAACCAGCCACCTCAACCTCCATTAAACTCCATCAAGAGCCCAGAGAAAAATATTCTCAAGTATGGAAACACTATCACATATACCTGCAACAAAAGTTATACCTTCAATGAAACTGATAATGAAGATGACATACGAAATGTCTCCTGTAATGAATATGGGGAGTTTGACATAAGCCAGCTTGCTGGAGCTTCGTGCAAGCGTGAGTTTTAGGCTGAACTTGCCTGAATATCGTTAAGCTGTAGAACTAATGCGCTATAATTCAAACCTTTCAACCAAATGTAGCTTATACTCTCAGAAATGTGCATTAATTTTAGCACAGACGGACTGTGTTTGGTGAAACCCTTTATTGCATGGTTTAGCCTCAAGGCTTTTACAATAATCGCCGAGGAACCTTAGGCCTGTTACAGCAGCAAAGCCATGCAGGTGCCTTTCCCTTCACCTACACAACTTTGCAGGACATAAAGAGGCTGAATGTGACTGAAGAAGAAAAGTACCTCTGCCATGCCAGAAATTAGACAATGTTCTTGGTTGATTATCTCTGCATAATGGTATTTTTCCTGTGGATCTTGGAAGGACCAACATAAGGCTGTATAATCACTCAGTTCCACTAACTGCATCAGTTAACTTATTACTTTAAGAATGGGCTATATTTCAACAGGGCTTTCTTTCCTTCAACTTTATAATTTATAATTAGTTTCCCCAAAATCTGGCGGATGCAAGACTAGAAAGTACAATACGGTATACATGTAGGTCAGATATTACAATAGGTGAACTGGTGACATCACCGTGGGCGGCAAAGGCTTAATTTCAATCCTTTCATTTGATGCATTCTGGGAATTCCGGACATGTGATCAATCTGATATCCCAAAGAGTTTCAATGATTACCCTTTCCAAAATTCTTTTCTTTTTGGCGAGGTGCATCAACCATTTAGCAATCAGTGTTCCTAAACAGAAACATATTTTCTTTTCTTCCTTTCACCACCTGCTTGGATGGATATATGAGTGATTGGTATCTTATTTGATTCATTCTGCGTGGTTGTAGGTAAAAATGGGTGCATTGCACGGTATTGACAGCCCACGTGGCTTTGACAGGTGTACAAATAGTGTGCAATTGCGCAATATTCGCACACCGCAGTGTATGACACCTTAAAGCTAGGAATATCCATACTACAAAGTGTTTCTGTAGCCTGCACGGAAGAATAAACCGGATATTGCAATGCTAAACAGTTTGGGTTACCGTGGTGCATGACAACGTAATGCCATAAAGTGAAATATTTCAATGTTTCTGTATAGGAACACTGGTGGAATGTGTGTAGTGGATATGCCAAATTTCATGCCTGATCAGCATCAGCGATACTTGCAACTATTTTCGCTTGATTGTGACCCTCACCATTCCAGAATTCAGTGAAAGTCCATTGCAGAAACCTTGGGAATTTTTCTTATTGACATATCTATGGCAACTGTACTTTGTATTGCATATACAAAATATTTGTAATTTGGGGTCACCAGTTCATGTCATGTGCATATATGCATATTTGTCCAGTACTTTTTACAGGCGTACATCAGTATCTTAGAATCTGATCAAAACATGCACATAAAGTAAACAGGGCAGGATTTCCCTCTCCTACGGCTGTTGCTAGGAAAATTTCAGATCTAGCCCACAAGTGGTTTATTCCTGGCAAGCATATCTTATGAGCATAGTCTTTGCTCATCCACTCTGTCTGGGTTTTCAGTTCACTTGGCTAACCTGAAGTGCTGCTCGAATTGCTAGCAACTTGCATCGAAAGTTTGGCTGCAATCATGACTGAAAGTTCGTTTTATGGCAGGAGAACTCTTCCAGAGAGGATTTCAAGGATTGTCACAATGGCTGAGGCCTTTGAAGGAGCCCGAAGTCGGCCTACTGCTGCAAATGTTGTAGCTTTACCACCAGACAGTGTGGATGCTGACATAGACAGTGATGTTGAGGTTGTGCCTACCAACTTTGTGGAGAGTGGTGAGATTCTTGTTTAGACTGCAGGTGGATTGGAACTGGAAGAGGATTTGGAAAGTGATGAAGAGAGCGGTCACTCAAGCAACAATGAAGGTGGACCTTCCCGAGTAAAACGTCCTCGGGGTACTGATGTACCAAGATGGAAGAAAAAGGGCAGTTTAATCAGCAATTGCCTAGCAACAACGTTCCACCTTTTGTTGATACCAAACCTGATCTGATGACCTCCGATCCATTTGACCTATGGCGCAGAATATATACTCCAGAGCTTGTTGAGTCTATTGTTGACCAGACTAACCTCTATGCTGTAAGAGATAAGAATGACAGCAACTTCACTGTTACTGTTAGGGAGATGGAAAAATTCTTCGGAATCACTGTTCTTAGTGCATACCATTTCCTGCCTGAAGAGTACAGTTATTGGTCAACCCAGCCAGACTTGGGAGTTCTGATTGTGCAAGAAGTGATGAGTAGGAACCGTTTCACTGCCGTCAAGAAGTATCTGCATTATGTTGACGAGCAGCTGGCCGCAGGGAACAAAGTTACCAAAGTTGCACCCCTTTACAAGTCTCTCAATCAGCAGCTTGTGCACTGGAGTGTCTTCCATATGCTCCTTAATGTGGGTGAGTCAATGGTTCCATACTTAGGGAAACATTCGGGGAAAAAGTTTATCAAGGGCAAGCCAATCAAATTTGGCTACAAGTTATGGAGCTTATGTGGGCATGATGGCTACCCTTACCACCTGAAAATTTACACCGGCAAGGAACTTGGCAAGCGGACCCTCTTGGAACAAAAGTTGTTTCCCACATTGTGGATGTCGTCAAAGAGCATTTAGATGTCAGTTGTCACGAGGTCTTCTCTGACAATTTTTTTCCAGCTACAGTTTGTTTAGCATACTTGCCGAGAGAAATGTTCGCAGCATCAGCGCAATTTGTGAAAACAGATCCAATGGTGCCAACGAGCTACTGAATACGACATCAGTGCTGAAGAAATAAGCACAGGGCAAGTTCAACTACCGTAGTGACAGAGCAGTATATGTGTGCAAGTGGAATGACAATTCCGTCGTCAGTGTCGCCAGCAGTTTTGCAACCCATGAACCAGTGAGGAGAGTGAAGAGGTGGGTGAAGAACGTTTCCAACAACCAAGTGTCTCAACCGAATCTGATTGGCCTATACAACGGAGCCATGGGTGGTGTCGATCTCTTCGATCACCTACTAGGTTCATACCAGCCTGTGATTTGTGGTAAGAAGTGGTATATTGGCCCCTCTTTGCTAACAACCTGAAAGTCACCATTGTTGCTGCATGACATCTTTATCGCCACTCACAAAAGAAGCTCCCATCTGGAGTTACAGCAATACATTACCTTGTGTCTGCTGAAGTCTGACACTGAGGGAACTGCAACAAAAGTGCCATCCATTCCACAGCTTCCCTGCCCTATCCGGTTTGACAATGTTGGGCACAGCAAGGCGAAGGTTAGCCAAGGAAGATGCAAGGTATGCCAACGCAACCTAACTTTTTTTGTGCAGCAAGTGCAACATTCACCCGCACTTTGGAGATTTAGGAACTGTCTGCAACTCCCTCTATCGCACATGCCAATCTAATTAGGCTGGGAATATCCAGCTTCAGAACAGTAAAACAGCCCAAAATGCATTGCATCACATAGATTTGTTAGTGCCTTTATCTCTCTTTACTCATTCTGCGTTTACCCACACAATTGTTGGTAACTTTCACTTGGACCCAGTTTCGGGGGTATTTCCTGACCACATTGCACCACTGTTCCTGTACAGGAACACACTTATATCTCTGTCCTCAGTTAATGAAACCCAATGAAAATTATAGGCCATCTAAATTGGTTCAAACTTAGTCACTTTATGCAGAAAAAACGTTGGATAAGCAAGTGGCGCAGGCGTATGAAACCATCGCAGGCTCTTCCTATGTATTGTATTGCAATACCGTGAATACATTGCACACAAGTTTTTAATTTTTATTTAGTAAATCGATCTTTAGTGCGTCTTGTAGATTTTCCAAAGCCTTATGCATTGGTTTCACACTTGAATATTTCTCTGTCGCTTATTTAAGATTCCCAGTCTTCATTAAGAACCAATGTTGTGGACTCTCTGGATCTCTACAAAATTGGCGTACGTCACACACATGGAACCCTAGTCCGGAGATTTATCATGCTGCCCATACTATTTTACATCATGACAAATGGACCATAGGAGGAAACTTTGGGATCGTGCAAAGGGAGATCAATGTCAACTGTTGGAGAAGCTAGTATCATAAGTAGGGGAAACATGATTACTGGACGTGCAAGCACACATTGCCCCTTGAGCTCTGCAATGTCCCCATCCAAGTAATGCAACTGTACTACATGCAGTGCATCTGCCACCATTGCCAAGAGCATACAAGGACGTACACCGTACCACTTTGTATGCTATTGAGCAAGAAACTATGTTTTCAAACAAGAAAGCATCACCAGCTGTTAAGGATGGCTGAGCGAAGGGCAACCATTCCTCACTTCCTGGCCCCAATACTTATTGCATTTATCAGATAAGTATATTAGTATTGTGTCAAACATCACTCTTCACCTGCACAAATTTAAATTTATTTGGTGACGTTTTGGTTAGTCGGCTTCGATTATCGTCAGGCGAATATAACCCATTGATGATTCACATAAACGATGATATTGATTCACATGTCATCAGTTGGTGAGTTCCCCGCCCCAACCTCTATCGACAGATGTATCGACTGAAACACTTACATCATGAATCAGATCGCTCATGACGTGAGGGCCAACATCAACATGTGCATCACCGGGCTCATCGCTCAAAAGCATCACAACTTGGTCAGTCCCAAGGCAAAGCCTTGGAAAATGTCTTGGGTTGTCAAACCCCATGTGGCAACTCAAGACAGTTGCCAAAAGAGAATGTAGGCACTCAGTAGGGTACTCTGTACGAACTACGTGTAATTTGACGGTGGGGGATCTTTGCCCCCATAATAGCGCCCCTGACTTATTCGCGCACAGACACACACGCAAACGCCCAATAGTGTTATCTTTGGGAACCCCTGTCTGGTTCCCACCGGGCCTGACTCAGGTTAATAAGGATTGATTAATCAAGTCCATTCTCAGATTCAGCAGTCTAAACTATGCAAGTGTGTGGGAGTCTGAAGAAGTTTAAGAAGTCCAATGAACTTCATTTCCGTCCAAACATGATTAATAAGATGAGAAGTATTGGTTAAAAATACATAATTTGAGGAACCAGAGGCTTTTGCCCTGGCAGTTACTGACTATTAAATTTTTATTCTGTGAGGCCTGTGCCTGATTGATGAGAGCATCCCAGATGGGTAGTCAATGAAACGTGTGTTTTGCTCTTCTCTGATCAACTTTACCAAGAAGATGGCAAATTAACCTCTATGTGTTGGGAATCTGAAAGTGAAGCTTTGGCAGGGTTCAACGTCAAAGCGTTGTTAACATCCACACACCGTGGCTGCTGCCAATTTGTATACATCCTCACATGTGTATGCTTCCAGCCTTCACTGTAACAAGCCATTTGCTCATTTTGGTCATTTGCACAACTTGCTTGAAGGAAAGAAATTGTTTTAGAAATTGTTTTATAATTACTTTAAGACAAGAAATCACTGTTATCGAGAAAGAGACAATATGGAAATCATGCCCCACGTAGGCGACGCCGCTCCCATCTACCTGCCAACAGCGACTCAAGAAGTTCTGCCAGTGAGTTTGATGTACACTCTATGTCCAATGAAGCGCTTAACCTAGCTCTCAGTACCAGAGACTTGCCCATCTCTGGCTCTCGAGCTGCACGCCAGAATCGCTTGTCAGCTGCTCTTGCTTCATCAACATCCAGTAACCAACCTTCCCCTACTGGACTAGGGTCTGACACCAGACTACCGACTCAATGTCCACCCAACTCCATTCCCTCTGTCAACTCCGTGGAACAACCAGCCAGCCATAACCCCACTTCCACCGTCTCTATTCAGCGTCCGCATTTTGGCAGTACACAACCTGCTGCCTCCAGCTCTTTGACTTGGGAGCAGGAGTTCTCCACCTCTACCAGTGCCAGTGTACCTACGACACCCTGGGCATGCACCCATCTTTCGGAGGCACTCCTTAATAAAGCAAGAAGAGGCAACTACATTAATTTCAATACGTTGCTCAAGAGCGCAACAGATGGTAGCCAGCCTTCAGTCTGCCGGGTCAGGTTGGTCAAGGATCCAGAGGACCCAGCAGGAGTATTGGTATCTCCCCTCACCAACCCAGTATCTTGCTGCATGTGCGATCTTCCTTCGTGGCTGGAGGCCTGGACAACTTACCTGTCAGCTCTAATGTCGACCTCCCCTCACTGAGCGTTGGAGCTAGTAGGCTATCAGGCCATTATTGTGGACACCTGTAAGTTCAACCCTGAGGCAGTCCTACAGTACGACGCCGCCTTCCGGAGGCTGGCTGCCCACGAGCCTTCGCAGCCTTGGGATAGACGCAACATCGAGTTGTTTGCCCAACTGATGGCATCGGGCCTGTACAGGAATAACTGGCCTGGCTGCCAAGATAATTTTCGTCTCTCCGGCAAAACATCAACTTCAGGAACTTGCAGCTTCGACACTATGCCGGATGGCACGCAAATCTGCATCAAGTATAACATCCAGAGTGAATGCAACCTGCCCAAGTGCTGGTTCACCATGTCTGCTCTACCTGCCGCAGGCCGTACTCCGCCACAGGGTATAGTCAACGGACCACTCAGCAATTGTAAACTGCTTGGCAGCCAGCCCCGCAAATTAATTTATCATTGTTAGAAAACTGCCTTACATCTCACCCAGATTACACGTTCAATCAGTCCTTGCTGCACAACCTCCGCCACAGATGTCACATCGGCTTTGACGGTCCACGAACAGGACACATCTCACTCAATCTCCCCTCTGCTCACCAGCACCCCGAGGGGATCCGCGCTGCCATACAGAAGGAGGTCAGCCTAGAGCGAGTCACTGGTCCATTCCACAACCCACCAACCCCGCACATTCACTGTTCAAGCATGGGTGTGGTTGAAAAGAAGTCAGGAAGCTACAGAATGATTATGTACTTGTCGGCACCACCGGGCTCATCCATCAATGATGGGATAGCGAAAGAAGACTTCTCACTGTCCTATGTTACCATTGACACCGCTATAGCCTTGGTTCAGCAACACACTGGCAGAGCTGATGTGCAAAGTTGATATCAAAAGCGCGTTTCGATTTATCCCGGTCCATCCCAGTGACTGGCCTCTCCTTGGCATGTTTTGGGAGGGGGAATACTATATGGATAAATATCTTCCCTTCAGCCTTTGATCAAGCCCTACTTTGACGATCACTTCTTCGCTGGACCCAGCTCTCCTACACCAAACTCATTCATCATGGCTCACCAAATGCAGACAGTCCTTTCAACATTTGCGGCTCTCAATGGCAAATTAACTTCTATGTGCTGGGAATCTGAAAGGGCAAATTTTACGATGCTTCAAAATGAGTGCTTCATCTCTGGCACCGGCTTAACTATCTACCTGTACTTTCCCGGCAATATTGTGACATGAAGCAACAATAAATAGCGCCTCACCCTTCTGAACTTTCTTTTGGTTCTCAGTACATGTTCTCTCAAACTTTCACTTCGAATTGTAAAGTTTGGACTGTTCTATGGCTACTTTGGTGTGAGATTCCAGATACGTCTGATATAGTGTTTGCTGCTTCATGCCACTATCTAGCTCAGAAATTTAAGATGGATAGCTCACAATAAACCAACAAAGAAACGTTTACTTGAAAAAAAAAACAATTTACTCGCCAGTTATGTTGGCAAAATTATACCATTGTGACCTTGAGCCATTATCCCACCAGACACTGCATGATGGAGTTCTTTTCACTCAACCTTTCAGGACTTGTAGGATTTAGTTTCCCATTTTCATGGTAAAATTTTTGAGAAAGTACCAAAGGACATTCACATTGATTGACAATATATAGCACCCCATAGAACACCTGTCCGGCAAAGTTGATGTTACTGCGTTTGTAGAAGGCTCTGAAACATTTCACATCACAGAATATGTGCCCAATCTACAGAAGAAAGCCCTAACACCCTCATAATGTCTTTCATGTGAAAATTAAATGAGTTTTAAGGAAATCAATAATTTGCCAATTTCGTTTTATCCTTAGTAGAACTTCAAGAAACTTTAACTTTTTTCTGGAAAACCTCCTAAGATGGCAATTTGCCAAAGTTTAGCTCAATCAGACCTTCTGGTGAGCTGCAACGCCTCTACAAATGTAAACACGTCTTCCTACCCCCATGGTGGCTGTCACAGCCATTTATTATGGTGACCATAATGAATAATCCGAATGTTCCCCAAAAACTGTCCTAAGACGTACACCGGCCGATCGACTGACATATATAAATACCAGCCTGTGGTAGTTGATTCTTCCTTAAATTTCTCTAGGTGACACCATGCCTAATTTGATGATTTCTCATGAGGTAGTTCGGCAAGAAATGGCACATTCAGTCAATAGCAGACGTCAGAAGCCTGTGTTCTTGTGTTTCCTCCAATGCTGAAGGTATCAAATGCATCAGAATGAATGTTCCAAATGTCAACAGGACGAATATATCAGTAGCAGTTGGTGATGTCGCAGTGTTGAATTGCATCTATGGCTATTCATTTGATGCACAGCGGCCTAACTCAACAACTCGCAGATTAAGGTGCCTAAGAAATGGAGACTTTTGGCCTAGAAAACCTTTAAATGAAGGATGCAAACGTGAGTTTCTCTCTACTTGACACCCATTATTTCAGACATACTGCAAATAAGTTTAGTATGATCATGATATTACATGCAAGTTAATTACTGGTAACCACTATATGCATTACCTAGGTATCAGCATTGTGGGTGGGCAATAGCTAGCACATGGAAGAACAACAGAGCATGACCATTATGGAGAGTGTATTTGGTGTTGTTAGACCGGACCAACATATGTCAGACTAGCAACTTATAAAAGATAAGCTAGGACCTACTCGCGTGTGAGCACACATCCTTCCTGATTTGGTGAGCATTGGTGGGAAAACACTTCTTTCTTCCTTTGCTGTGCTTACATAAAGAAAAGCTAGCAACATTGTTCAAAATTTTGTAACATGCTGGTCACAGCATCGAATTCAAGAGTCAATTAACAACCATCCTGTGCTAACAAATGTCTCTGGCTCAGCTGTGCAATGCCCTTATCCTAAATCGATCAACGATGCCATGGCTGCAACATCTGGAGCAATGGTTTCCTACTTTGCTGATGGAGGTGTCACATACACTTGTGGAAGAGGTTATAGCTTTACTGCGAGTAATGTTTCTGACCGAGAGAGAAAGGTCTACTGCAAAGCTGATGGCCAGCTGAGTACATTCGGTGATTCCTGCACGCGTGAGTTAGCTTAATTAAGTATACCAGTAATAATATGAGGATTTAGTAATAGTATGAGGATTTCCAAGGACACCAGTCACAAGAAACTTTTTTCATGAGAGGCTTGGCCAGAATAGTATCAGGCTTCAACAGCCATAACAAAGACAAGGGAGTAGAGAGAGCTAGAGATATTTACACTATCGCGCTGAGGGTGGGAATACATGTTACTGCAGGTGTCAAAACCGAAAACGATGTTACAATGCATTTCTTTCCAGCTTGTCCGCTAATGTATGTGCATGTGTTTTATATGCATGGTGCAATAATCATTCTGGGAGAGCAGTGGCCCCCGTCATGTTCTTTCCAAGAGGTTCACATGCTTTGTCCCCTCTGGTAGCATTCCTGAAAACTCGAAGACTTCCTAAGAACTAAAGCACGCAACTACAAGACAACCCCACAAGATAACTATATAGTAGCCAACACTCTAAGCAACAATATTTCAAATCCTGCTGCGTTCAATGATATTATCACTATTAGGTGTGTTTTTCCCTTGTAGGTATGAAATGCTTTCTTATCCTTGAGTTTCTTCTTCTTCCATACACAATATCACCTGCAAAGTAGACCAATCCATCTCATGGGGCGTCAACAGACTGCCGACATGCTCAGCAATGGCTGACTTTGAGTGATCTCCAAGGCAAATCACATCACTGTGCTCCTTTCGACGGACATTTGCTGCATACATCATTTCCTCTACCTACTTGCTTTAGCACGTTTGTATTCCGCAAAATGCTGAGCGCTGGTTGTGGAATCAGCAAGAAGTGCGTGTTTTTGTTTGTCTACAGGACCTTAAGCCTGTTTGGAGCTAAAAATGTGCCCTAAACTACAAACAATTCGACACACTTCTGGACTCAGGCTACCATGAATGAATTCCTGACTGCAATATATATACATAGGGATTTCGCTCATTGACTGATCCTGCTGGATTCATATAGTAAAAGTATATGATGTAGATTTCTCTACTCCCTTGTCTTTCTTATAACTGATAAAGCCAGAGGCTTCTTATGAGAAAAGTTTCTTGTGACTGGTCTCAAGTGCTATCTTTTTTCTCATTGTGGAGTCCAAACGCATATGGCTGTAGATACGTTGTGAAAGGAACCATTAATAGAATGAAATTAACCATAAGTTAGTTGTATTAACATTTAATCTCTCATGGCTTATGTCTAATTGTTTTGTTGTTATTTCACGTACATGTAGCTGTCCAGTGTCGCAGAAGAGGAATTCACAATTCAGACAGTGAAGGAGAAATAATAACAGTCTATCCTCACAGGGTAAATATTACCTGCAATCCTGGCTACACATTTTATGAATGGTCCTCTGTCAGGAATGTGAAAGCAATCCAATGTCAGCAGAGTGGATTGTTCAATGACATGGAAACAGAATGTCAGCGTGAGTTGAAGTTTCAAACATTTGCCATCCTTCATAAAAGAGTTGTAAGTTATGATGCTTCAGTTGAATCTTGCATAATCCTTTTAATTTCCAACCCAGCAAACAGCCTGTAGAGTACTGCAATAGAATGCCACTAATGACTAGAACCCATTTTATGTAAAACATGCCACAGAATACCTAGCAACTGTTGGCTTCTACTAAGCATTACCTACACTTTTTCAAAAGCCATTGCTTAAAGCTTTAGGTTTTTGTTCCAAAATTCATCTCAGAAGATTTGCTGGGGACTTAAATAGGGATGCAAAGCATGCTAGACAACTACTCTGAGTGACTTCGGCAAGCAGAAGTGTAGCCTAGCATACATTGTAGTTTCAAAATATTGTGGTATGAAACAAGTTTTCCTTTGTAACTGATGTGAATGTGTAGAATTGTACAAAACTACTGCAGAAGAGAGAGAAACTTTACAATATTTTCTCATGGCAAATTAGAAGTGCTATTTACATTGCCTTGTTCATGCACCATATGAATGCTACATCTTGCCCCATAGATGTAGTATATAATAATAATTATGAGTTCAAGATAAGGGTCCATAGTATTTCCAGCAGTGTCTCCTGTCGTCATTCCTTTCACTTTTCAGCAAAAACATGCCATCAAACTGTGGTGTATCATTCTAATACATTAACTGGCAAAACTACCTTGTTTGGCTCAACTATAACAATCAAATGTAACCCTGGCTACTCTTTTGATGCGACAAAATACACATCGAATGTTCACGTTTTGGAATGTATGGCTAATACCAAATTTAACTTCACAATTGAACCCAATGATTGTAAAGGTAAGACTCCCACTGCAAATTCTGAACTACTTATGCCGTACATTTCAGAGCTTTAATGGAGAACTTTCCCATTTTTAAGAATGATGAAGCTAGTATTCTTCTTTCATGGAAAAAGGTTTCTTTTGATTGGTGTGCTGGAAAATCCCAAACATATTACGTCTTTCCAGGCAGGGCCTCTCATGTTGTAAGCCTTAACCTTTTGATAACGAAAAATGAAGAGAGTTGCACAATTGAGGGTACATCAATCACAGTGCAGCAATTGTTGAACATCCATTCGGATAAATGAGGTTTCTGCCTCCTTCTGCAGCTGTTCAGTGCCAACATGATGGCATACAACACTCCTCCCATGCTTTACCAACCACAATATCATATCCAAATCATCTCAGAATAAAATGCAATACAGGATACTCCTTTGTGCCAGAGGACTCAAATCACGATACATTGATAAAAACATGCAAACCTAACGGAACATTTAATCATCAAAATGTTCAACGCTGTCAGCGTAAGTGTTCTAACCTCAAAAACATCACTTTGCTGTTATCTTTCAATTTCCTTTGATCCTATATGTAACAATTGAAATGCCCCAGATCTTTTGCTTTGAATGATATGTTGACTATACATCAACACCCCCGCTCCAGACTTATGTAGCATATTTGCAGGCCTTAGAAGTAGACATCTTCGAGCGTCTTGATTTTTTCTGTCCATGTTAGCACAACTCTTCATAAATTCCACAAGTAGATTTGTATGGATTTCATGGAGGAAACAGCTAATATGAAGGGAATGAAGAGACATCAGTCCAGTGTTCCAGTGTTCTTGAGTATTTGGATACAAGAGCCAGACTAAGATGTACCCACCCATGGTCATGTTGGAAGTAGATTGTGATATCAATATCATGAGTTCATGGGGATAAAGGGGCAAAATGACTATGAACCCAAGTACGTATTCGCAGAATAAATCTTTCATTCCATGTAATTATTTCAGGATTGTGCATCATTTCGCTAATCGCATAACTCCTCATAGAAGAAGGAACTTTTCAGGATAAAGAGTAAACTTTGAATCCATTCTGTAAAAATGGTTGAGAAGAAAGAATAACAAAGCTGGGATGTTGTTTAGTTCTTCCACCTCTGTTGCAGATTTCCAGTTTCTCAATTGTTAAATTAAGTGGAGATTTAAGTACCCTGGTCTTTGGATATAAGGTGCCAACTGAAGTACTGGTAGTAAACCAAGCACAAGTGACCATGGTGTAATGTTATTTTTAACAGGTGTGCAATGTTCACATGGAAAAGTATCTCATTCAAATTTGACTGGACAAGTGAACTCAACTTACCAGAATTCAATTACTATTCAATGTAACTCTGGATATTCTTTCAACAAAGTCTTACCATCTTACAATAAAAAACTACTAAATTGCACAGCTAATGGCTACTTCAATGAGACTGTTGTGCCAGGAGCTTGCAAAGGTAGGTAAAACTTCACAATTGTCTGCTATTTCCTGGAACAAAGATGCATCGCAAGTGATTCGAGCTTTTACATTCTTGTGAATGTCATTAACTTCTGCAGCGCCACTACGATAGTAATAAGATCTGATAGCATCTTTTGCAATGTCAGGCATCATAATGCTAGAACTTGTGCCTTCCATGGGGTTCTACATATAGGTCTCAAAGTTCAGGACTCATATCTCAACAGAAAGCACAAAACTGTTGCCTTTGATCACTACAGTAAAACAGACTGTATACAAGGGTTCTGCATATAAGGGGAATACATAGAAATCGCTGATGTAGGCTTCTTCTGAAACAGAGTTTTTCCTTCCCAACCATCAGAGTTTATACCAAGCCCACCTCACACATCACCAGCTCCAAGTATTTTCCTGAAAAATACTTGGAGCTGATGATGTGTGAAGTGGGCTTCGTATAGTACTCACCCCACGTGAAGGTCATGTCTTTTACATCAGAGTGTTATTGGCTGACTGATCAAACTGTAGGACAACACATCCTAATAAAATGAGTGATACTGAGTGTGTAAAAATGAACACTGTTGGCACAATATATGGAGATGCATACATTTGTCCAAACAACATATTTCTGACAAGTTTTCCAGGCAACCTCTGCGCTATTAGGGGTATATCAGTGGCAGCATAGGATGTGAAGTTATGGCATGACAAGGGGTAGTAGCCTGGCAGGATACAGTGCTTCATGATAATCATCACGGAAACCAGGAGACCAAACTTTCATGAAGGCTGTCTCTTCTGGAGTCCACGAACGACCAATGCCATAGAGAACTCTGCTGACATGACTGAAGAGAAAAATAAAGCAAACAGAAGCATAAAAATAATGTAATAACAATACAGAGAAAAGATCTCTGTAAAAAAGGCGATCTTTCGGAAATGCATTCGAATGATAACATCCAAAATGGCGAGAAAAGAGAGCTTATGTGGGCTGGAACAACTCATAACATGTAGATCTAAATGAGGTAGACCTATGTGTTGTTGTTGTCATTTTATTGCAAGTCTTACATGTAGTAGCTTGTGGCAAAGAAGACTGGAGTGTAGGAAATTGGCAGGCCATGTCTCCATAGGGATCATCTCAGGTACATTAATGTGTGTCACCCATACAAAACCGGCGTTCTTCGTTTACAGCCTTTCTACTGTTTCTTTACGTC
>JAOWAW010117643.1:0-10657 GCA_028565695.1 Nicola tetela
TGGGCCAGCCCACACTAGCCTTATTCCTGGTATTGTCAAGCAGCTTGGTTAGGGTTTGCTTTCCTGGAAATAATGGTTGACAAGTTATTGTGCAAGTGTCAATTTTGAATCACTTGTCCTCCTTCAGCAAATCATGCAAGCCCTTGGCACTGCTTCGTTTGGCCGCACTTCGATTTTCATCGCTCACCGCCTGTCAACAATCGCTGATGCTGATGAGATCTTCGTCTTGGAGAGTGGGAAGGTTGCCGAGCAGGGTACTCACAGTCGGTTGCTCTCTAACCCAAGCAGTTTGTATTCCGAGCTCTGGCACAGTCAACGGGCAGCTAAACCAGTTATGCTATCTGAGTAAAGATTACTACATTTCACACATCTACAGCCAGCAGTAATACTTGCCTACTGTGCATTCATACAACAAAATCTTTGCTAGCCATCATGATTATTTCTTCCTTAAGATACTTGCAAATTACTACAGGAAAGCTGCTTTTATTTTTTAATCTGCAGAAACTTTACTGACAATCATGGAAATGTTCTATGGTTTTGGATGGCCCTTGTGGGAAGGCATCACACTGTCATTTTAAAGTGCACCATCATCTTCATTGATTTGTTGTGGGGGTTTCCATGGTTACAACCTGCACACGTTTTAACTTATTGCTTACCCGTTTTATTTTCAAATTTCTGAGAATAAAAGACGGAGAAATGTGAAGGACTCACTGCTCAATGGTGATGTTTTTCCTGGCTCAGGAGCTCCCGTCAGCCTTTTGACTTTGTTTAGATGTTCATAATGCACAGTGTTTCAACTTAGGAACACAGCAAAACTCTTAGCAGCAGCTGCACTTTACTCATATGAAGCAGATGTGTTCAGAAGCTACACAAGAGAATTGCTGCTAATGGTAAGATCTGAGATAGGTGTGTGGGCCTGACTGAAAGATGCCAACCCTATTGGATAAATAGGCAGACCAAGAGAGAGAGGGAGAGAGAGTGTGTGTGTGTGTGTGTGTGTGTGTGTGTGTGTGTAAGAGAGAGAGAGAGAGAGAGTACAAGACTGTAAGCCAGAGGGCAAGTGGAGTGACACCACACTCAGTTTGACAAAAATAAAAAATAGCATTCTTTAGTTTTCTTTATTGCTCAAGGCCATCATGAACTGATGGCATTGCTTGATTTGCAGTCTTGCACGGTGAGCAAGTCAGAGAACATTTTAAATCAGGTCTCACATGCGCAGAATCTGTTGAGAGAGAGAGTCAACTGACAATATTGACAAAGAGAGGCTGATGACTAATACATTTTCTGTCTATTATCAGCCAACTCTTATCCAGCAGGAGATCGACCGAAACAGCTGATGAAGAACCGCAACCATCTGTAGAGATTCAGGAGAGTGGGAGAGATTGGTCTCTACAGTTGAATTTAGATCATAGACCCAAACGACAAACGATAGAGGAAAGCAAGAATGAGAGAGGCAGACAGACAATTAGTGAACAGAAACGATACTCGAGTTGCAGCAAACTGAACTGCTGCATAAAGATCACAATCAAACTAAAGTTGCAAGTTTCGCTTCGGAAGAAGGCCGTGTGCCAGAAAGAGACTCCGGTTCTCTGTGGGGAGGTGCAGGTTGTCTTCGCATTGCCGGAGGAGCGCCTCGCAGCTGTGTGTAGTCCAACGGTCGATCTTCTGGCACCGACGACTCACACAAACTGTACTGTGACAGAGCACTGATGGTGCTTTCACGGCCACTCATCGACGAACTGCTCTCATAGCCACTCATTGGTGAGATGTTGTTGTAGCCACGTGGAACTTCTCTGTGCGCATGCTGTAGAACTTTCTTGGCTGGCACCTGCTGGTTCCTTGCTGGGCTTTCAACCTCTGACCCTGGGGAACTTTTCCACGGCATCACCTCATCTTGGAAGAACCGACGGAAGGTGAACTCGTAGAATGCATGGCTGTTAGGCTGAGAGAGGTCGTCTGTACTTCCACCATGTGACTGGTTAGGAGTTTGGACCGGATCAAAGTTTGATGTGTCTGTGGCATGCTTGATCGTTGGCACGTACGGAGCGGGGTACTCGCGTGGGTCCGTATCCCAGTTGATGCCTGCAAAGAAGGCGTGGTGCTTGAGTTCGTTGACGTGCTTGCCAAGACGATCTTCTGGATCGCACAGCAGCCGTCGGATGAGATCATCTGCCGCCGAACTGACGTTGGTGCTGCGAGGGATCATGCAAGTACTGCGCCAGTCCAACACCTGCCCAACACAAGAAATCGCACTGAATTACGACAGCAAACAGCATGATTCATGAAACGTTTGTCTCACATTACCTGTCGCACTAAGCACATACGTGGTGTCTAGTAAGAGTGCATTGTTCCTTTGAATATGTGAAACCACCTGTTTACACTCCCTGTGCTAAGACATAGTTTGTCCACTCTCAAGCAGCTGAATGGAAAACATGAACATACTGCAGAGCAACAACTGATCTCACCTTTAATTGGGTCTCCATTGGTGTCTGCGCCATGAATGGTGGCCGCCCAACGATCATTTCATACAGAATTACACCAACTGACCACCAATCCACAAGTTTGCCGTACGGCTTATGGGCCAAGATTTCTGGTGCAATGTAGTTTGGCGTGCCAACCAAGGAATGCGCCAGACACCGCTTGTGGCGGCGCCGTCTCTCCAGTGGCTTCAGATCTGGCCCGTCTGTACATGAACACCCTTTCTTCATTTTCTCCCAAGCTTCTTGATCGATGTCCATACTGCCCTGTCGTTGGTGACCATTCTGGTCGTCAGTTTGGTAGTACTTAGAGTCATGCGTCCACCGAAAACCTGTGCACAGGCCAAAGTCCGTCAGTTTGATGTGGCCGTCCTTTCCGATGAGGATATTGTCTGGTTTGATATCACGATGCACGAATCCTACTGCGTGCACAGACTCAACTGCGAGAACAAGCTCAGCAATGTAAAAGCGAGCCAAGTCCTCTGGAAAGATGCCGAACTTAATGAGAAGACTCATCATATCACCGCCCGGGATGTACTCCATAACAAAGTATAGGTTCTCCTTGTCCTGGAATGAGTAGAACAGTTTGACCACCCACTCATTGTCTGCCTCTGCCAGCAGGTCGCGTTCTGCTTTCACATGCGCAACCTGGTTCCTCTTCAGTACAACTTTCTTGCGAAGTGTTTTCATTGCAAACAACTTTTTCGTGTCTGTCTTGCGCACAAGAGCAACTTCGCCGAACGAACCAATGCCAAGAGTGCTGATTTTCTCAAACTGTGACCTGCAATGTGAATATAAAAGAATGATGCTATTACATAGCACTCTTTTCGTCAGCCGGCCTGTTAGTTTTTCTTTCATTCTTTGACCACATACAAATACGAGAAATTAATCTGCTCTAGCTAGGACTTGTACAATAAACTGGAGCAAAGGTAATCGCACCATCAGTGTGGACATTAAGAGGCGGTGCTATAATGCAGGAAAGCTCAAGTTGATAAGAAAGAACAGAAGCAGGACTGGTCAGGGGGACATGGTGAGGACACAGGAACAAATGGCATAACTCAAATGTTTGAAGACAGCAATCCTCTGCGTGCATGCGTGTGCGCATGATTTGCGTCGTTCGGAGAATTGGTCCCACATGGAAAGTATCAAAATGCTCTTTTGCATGCTGGGTCCCTGTTGTTACACTGAGCATTGGCATGTACACCACATGCAAAGACACACATGAACACCTACACAAACACACATTCACGCATATGGACTCACTCATCCTTAAGGGCTCACTCGCATGCATTGCGTACATGCCTTTCATGGCCACTCATACCAGGCAGCATGAAACTAGTACAAGTAGGATTGACTGACCGACCTGAAAGGGCAGAGCCTAGATCAGCGTGGATACATGTATAGCCTGCATTTGCAGTTTGTGTGCGTTTGAGAAGCTTCAACCAGGGATGAATTGAATAATCAAATTATTCATATGGTGTTTTCATATCTGAATACATTTTCATGTTCGAATATTCGTGGATGCACAGTGCGCATACACACACTTGGTGAAACGGTGAGTAAAAACAGCTTAGCCTCTGACTCCTCCGTGTGGAAACATTTTCTGAAAGCTAAGGCGGTGTATTGGTGAGTGTTACGTGTGTAGTAAGCAGCTTAAAATTTAATGGTAGCATGACAAGCAGTCTTTGCAATTAACCACCTGCAAGGTTAGCACAGCTCCATCATCACAGTGTATTTGCTACTTTTGTGTTAATTAAATGAGGTCATTAGACATGTGTACAATTATTCTAGAATATTCAAGTACTGTATAAGAAGAGATTTTCATGAACGAAAATTTTCGTTCAATGTGGAAAGAAGGCCTTTCATTTGGCATTTATTTTCGTTTGAGGTGAAATGCATGCCTGCATGTGCATGTAGGATTGTGTAACTGAAGGGGGGCCCTTGTAAATTTTAGTTCATTCACAGGTCTGAACGAAATAAAACGAAAATAAATTCCAAACGAACTTTTTCTGCTTACACAGTATTCAACTAGAGATCATGGAATAAATCTATTTCGTAATTTTTATTTTGCCATATGTTTCATCCCTAGCTTCAACCCCTACCCCCACCCCCGGCCTGCGTTTTGTTTCAGGGATGTTTGCAGTTGCGTCGCAAGCTTCACACTATATACCTGGTATACATGTTTCCGAAAATCAAAATATCACGTCCAAGCTCCGGAATAATTTCAAAACAGAAAGTACGGTAACGGCACGCCAATAGTTCTACGCATCATTTTATTATCACTACCAACCTGTCCATTTTCGATCGCTTCACTCTCAAGTAATTGCTCTCCTTCTGGTGAAGAATGCGAATCATCTTGTCACGCGTCTCCTCGTCCAGGTCGATTTTATCCATTTCACGCTCGAGCTGTAGTCGCCGCTCCTGTCTCTCTTTGTGCGATTTGATAATGTTTTCGATGTGCTGCTCCATGTAGAACATGAACGCCTGTGGAGTGCAGGTCTTGCGGGCTTCCTCGATGCCGCTATCCATGTCCGTGCTGTCACCAGACTGCGTCGATGATGGGCGGTGCCTGCGCCGATGCTTTCTCCCCAGCGCTTGCTCGTGCAACGCGGCCACTTCTGGATCCTCGTCGCCATCGCCGGCAGTAGTTGCGGACATAGGCAGCATACCCGGCACAAGCTGCTGGTCAGCGTGCCGCAGAGCGAGGCCGTACGATTCGGTGTACGGCGGTGAGGCTCTTGCTTCGGGAGCTGGCGCTGGACTACCAGCATCGTAAAGATTGTACGTCGGTGACGGGCCATAGTCTGACATGATGGTCGGATTATACGCTGGTGGATCACCGTGGGGCTGGTGAAGGTGAATCGGCGATTGGATACTTTGCTGACCTCTGCCGTACGCCGCTGCTTCGTAGCACGGGGGTCGTTCTTGCTGAGCAAGCTCTCCCGCTTGGACGGACAATTCGTCCAGCGGCGGGTAGGCAAACTGTCCGCTTCTTCTTCGCGGTGGTGACATGGCGCTGATCGTGTACGGTGACGAGCGATCTCCGTTCACAGTTCGCGGTGACATGCCTCGTGCAGCAGTGTACGGAGCGGCCGATCCCGACGCAACGGTCAGCGGAGATTGTTTTCCGACTCGTCTCCCGTCAACGCCGACAGCCACAGCTGGCGACTGTGTTCGATAGGATCCTACCTCATCCCGCCGCATCGCTTCCAGACCCTGAAGCTCTCGCTCCTCGTCCAGTTCGCATTCAGTCGGTTGCATGCGCTGGCGGAAGCTTGCGCGTTGCTGTGCTTGCCTAGAGAAGGCCGCCTCGGCATCTCGATCGCCTGCTGTTCCTGAAGCAGGCGGCGGTGTGGACAGCCCCCGAGTGGTAACCGGGCTTGCGACAGTCCGACCGCCCGACAAAGTCATTGGCGAAGAGCACCCTCCAGCCGAAGCAGGAGCAGGGGACGACGTGGCCTCCTTGCGCCGAATGCTGCCGTAAGGCCGGAATTCCTTCGACAAAGCAGCAGTTGGCAGTTCCTGATCCTGCTGGTGGCCGGCGAAGCTGTGCGACCTGCCGACCGGCAAAGGGCTCCTGCCTGTTACTCTTGCCATCGCCATTTGGTGACAGAACTGTACGGCAGCGGTTATCTTACGACCCTCCGAGACGGCGTACTGGAGAGCTTGCAACGCCAGCCCCTAGGATAAAAAATCGGAATGCTCACAAAAAATGTCTCGAAATGAGAAAAAATGATGGACGTGTTTAGCCGTGCTTCTAATCTTCGTAATAGAGTAATTTGTTAACACAAAACTAATTTAAAGCCACTTCGGCGTGCTTGATCTTGCTATTGGACCGGCGCCCATGCACGTTATCCATATTTGAAGATCTTCGAGCTTCGCCAGCCAGGTGGTGGGTCTGGTTGCTGCAATTGCTGATTCTCCATCGGCGAACGTACCGCCACTGAAGAAAAAAAAATGTCGAGCATAGCAGAGGAGCTGTGCATGCTACTACAAGCAAGCAGTTTTGTGCAAAACATGCAGCTCTCAAACACATAGCTGCAGAAAGCCAAGTGCGCTCTAAAGCACAGCTGCACAACCCAAGCCGGGCGCTATTCGCTCTCCTAGCCGAGCTAACTGAGTTTGCGAACGGCTGGCGGCGAGTGCCTAGCTCATCTTGCCGCAGTTCCCACGCCACACCAGGGCTAACACGTTTTGCTCACAGCTGCAACGAGTTTAGCGTACGCAAAATTGTCGAACTGGAAGCAGGCGTGCTAGCATGCTTACCTGATCGAAGCCCATCTCCATCAGTGTTTGCAGCGAGTCCTCGTTCAGTCCAAAGCCCCCCGCAGCCGCCGCTGAAGTTCCAGGATTGGCATACGGCTGCAAACTGTCCCGAATCTCGCTAAGCTTATCCACATGGCCCGAAAAGCGTGGCATCTCTCCTCTCCAATCATCGCTATCGGTAGTTTTCGACTGGTGCATCTGCAAACTCTTCCGAATGTCCTCCGCCATTCGCAAGCCGTCCTCACCGTTCGTGCCGGGAAAGCTCCTGGCCCGCGCAGGGTCATTGCGTCGGCCAAGACGCGCAGCCATAGTCTCCTTTAGTTGTCAAAAGAGCGTCATCTACTCAGGAACGTGGCTGCATGCCTACACCCCGCAGCACAATGGAAGCTGTTCTCCATCGTCGCGAACGGGGAATGGAATTACGAATCACACTAACCGCTCGGGCTGCGGGCAATTACCTTATAGCTTTATAGCACTTGATGGCGCGAGCCTCAACTGTGAACGACCACGGTGCTGACAAGCGGAAATCGGCCGGCGATGCGCACAATCCCAACGGGACACCTCTTGAGGAGATGAGAATCTCGCGACTGGCCGATTCAAGTGGTTTGGCAGGCCAAGCGTTCTCCAGCTAACACCGTCAACCTGGTCAGCATAGCCAAGGTGGACCGGGTGCAGACGACGGTTGACTTGTCAGTGGTGAAAAGAAAGCAACGCGATCTCTCGGCATGGTGTCAAATGTCTTTACAATGTTCGGCTGTGGCTCATCAACCCTTTGCTTTGCACTGCTCTATCTGTTTGATTATGCAGCGGCTCAAGCCGCAACTGTTAAGCTTTCCGTGCATGTTCTCGAGTCATCACTAGCACTGGTCATAGCGGCCATTTTTTTGCGGTCCACAAGCTTTGCGGAATGTTGGGCATTTGGTCGAGAGACAATAGGCAAAAGTGTAGCCCGGGCCCGTAGATACATGCAGTTCAGAACTCGATTCGGCTTGGACTCAGGATACTAGAAAATCGCGAGAGGGTAGAGACACTGCCTGGCCGTTTATCTCCGCCTAGCGCGCCTGTGACTAGGCCACTGGCTGCGCAGGTCGACCGTCGGCCGTCGTGGACGATGCGGCCGACATTTATCATGGCAGTACGTATAACCTAAACTCCTGAAGGGCGTAGGGCACCATACTTGGCGCGCAAGCAACTTCCAAGCTCCGACAACTGGGATAGTTCTTTAGTACTTGTCTATCTTCACGCACCGTTTCTGTGCTTCGTCTTCACGGGATTAGGCCAAGGGCATCAGCCCCATTTCACACTGTCTGTCGTGGTCGCGCGGTTTACACTTTGGTGCCAGAGCGTGTGGCCTAATCTCTTTCGTCGATCTTGCGCCCTAGGCGCTCATGCAGTTGGAGAATTTGTGCACGCGAAATGCTACAAAGACACAAAAAAGAGAGTCCGCACAGTCGTTAGATATGCCCTTTAGCATGTTTATAATGCATAGGCGCAACATTTGTGGAAGAGCTCGAGGCCTCAGATCTGATGGCGAGTACACCAGGCAGCAAGAGACACCAAAACGCCCCACGAAGAACGGCAGGAAACAGAAGTGCCACTTCTGAACTGTGCCACTTTCCAAACGGAGGAGCATAGCAATTAGCGGCCACTGCCCACCTCATTCCGTCCCCAAAGAGAGCATACCGCTTGTGATTATTTCTACAACTTCCTTACAAGTCTGCATACTGAAATAATATCGCCTACGAAATACGACGGAGGCGATACTAACGATGATAGTCTTTCGAAGGACCAACAACGCACTGGTTCTTGGTAAAAGAAACAGGGAAAACCAAGTGGGCAAACAGTAACATTCAAACTAAGTAACATTCAAACTAGAACAAAAAAAGCAGAAATTCAAATTGGAAGAATAAATAAATACTGGGCAAGTTTGAGCCTGTTTGGGCTGCTGTTGGAAATCCGCATAAATCTGCTCTTTTAGGACGGTAAACCTTAATCAACTGCGATTAATTCGGCCGAGGGATCCGGAGATTTACACACGTCAGTCACAAGAAATTATAGCAGCAAGAGTCGTCATTCACCAAGCAGCGCCGACAGGCGCAACAGGAAAGTCGCCCTTTCGCACGCACGCGCGCGCGCGCGCCCCGCTTTCGCGGCCATCTTCCTCTGCTTACACTTCCTTTGCAGCAGGGAGTCTCAGTCGCTAAGTGCGGTGAGACGACTGGTTGACGGCGTCTAAGATCGGAAAGGGATGGGCCTCTGTGTTGAAAACCCACTTGTCGAGCGGGATGACGTCATCATCACTGAACAACAAGTAGAGGTACTTGAGCGTTTCGGCTAAGAAGAACGATTGCTGGACATCGTCATGAACGACGGGCACTTGCTCCACGTCTCGAATGCCCGAATAGCCATGCTCGACACGGCAATACTTCTCGATTGCCTGAACAGGGGAAGAAAAGAAACGAAAAGCAGACAAATACTTCAATCGACTATCGATCTCGCCTCCTTTCAACCTCTCCAACAACGACTTCAAATTAAGGCAGCTGAAACAATTCTACAGGATCATATCCCGACAATCGTGAAGAAAAACAATCTTCAAACATGTACAAGTAGTAAAAGAGTATATGGCAACGAAAGGACGTCGACATCACATCTGCCAAATCACATTGCACGGAAAATTATAGTTCGAAGACGCACGTTCCCTAAATCATCCTGACCTGACCCTTCTGAACTGCGCGTGTACTGCTGCAGCAGTTTACGGGAGGGGCCGTTGGAAGGCGCTCGCCAAACCACATGTACTTCTAGCAGTTCGAGAGGTCACTGACGCCAGAACCTGGGCCATTGCAATCGCCCCGAAAGAGCACGCTGTCCGGGACGGTTGCCAACATAAGATTAAGGAGAAATTTAAAGGGAGCGGATCCGGGGGCAGAGCAGATTGCAGCTTATTAAGCAAGTAACCGCGGCCTCTGTCGCCCCATAATCCCACATAAGGATTCTATATACCAGACATACGGGGCGGTGGGCGCTGCGCTGACTCAAGCAAAAGCTGCAATTAGCTGCAATTTGCAATATGGTCCGAGCGTAAACTTGAAGTAAGCTGCAAACAACATAATGTACAAAGTGGACAAGCCGAGCGCCAGGTCTAGATTCGTTTCCGCTCTTGCAACTAAAAACGGTAGCACATTTTCCTTGTATCAAGCCTTCCTTCGTTTGCGTTAGTCGAACCGAAATACTGAAAGGCAGGCCTCTGAAAGATAGAAGGTACCGTGCCAAAACAGATAGAAAACCCGCAAGAAACCCCTTCCCGTCCCTAGTTAGGATCGTCTGCGGATCCAGTAGATCTATAGTAACAGAAAACGGTCATCCCTTCAAGTCGCCGTCGTGATCGATATCCTCGATTCATCAATGGCATCACGGGGCACTCACACTAAAGCGGACGATGGAAAAGACTGCGACGGAAATCTCTCCTCCAAGTACCACTGCCGTCACGTCACATACACCACGCATCGGACCCTCAAACTCTCGAATAGGCCTCACCAGCCGTCGACGTCGCGCTGTTGGTGTTGAACACGGGCGGGGGCCCGGCACTTGAAATAAGCAGGTAATGTTCACCTACCCTCACGCATCTCCGTCTCCCCCCTCCCATTGCGGCTCTTCTTCCGAAAAGAAACCCCAGATTACTATTCAAGGGTGGCTCCCCCTCACGGGTGGTTCGTCAATTTTTAGCGACCCAAATGATAGAATTAGAACGAAAATATCACCCGTTGACCATGAGATAATTTAAATGAAAGATGAAAAAGTGGTATTTTTCGTTAAGGTATAGCATATGCATTTGGCACTGTAGCGCTTTCTACCGTTGTCTACTCGTTTCTTACATAATATAATATGGTGCTACAGTTTTTTTTTCAAGTGCGTTC
>JAOWAW010117698.1:0-12831 GCA_028565695.1 Nicola tetela
TGAGGAAGGATCTCGTCCAAGTCTGGTGCGAATCGGTTGAGTGGTTTTTGAACGCATGCGTTACAGACAGACACACACACACACACAGACACGAACGAAAATATATATTAGATGTATATATAAAAATAATCAAGGGCTGCATTTACATGTATGCTAGGTACGGTATTTCGAAAACAAACACATGCAGTTTAGGAACTGAGACGACAATGGTAGATGCCAGTAGTTAAAGAAGTAACTTTGAAGCAGATAAGAAGTTACTAATGAGAAACAATCTTCCAAACGTCTTCTACATAATCAATGTCAACACTTGTCGCTTTCGTCACCTGACTTATCTGCACTCTCTCCGTTGTCTCGTCTCCACAGGATATGATTTTCACCTCGACAATGTCGTTCTCTACTTCATGCTCAGCATTCAGGGTCGGCAAAATATCTTTCGAGCACTTTGGCTAGAGCAGACAGACGGTGATGTCTACGGAGTCGTGCGAGGGTGGGTCGTCACTTCCTGCGGAGTGCGCCCAGACTCAGGCTTGGCGGCGATCAGTGCTTATGTGCTAAAATCATCTACCTACCTAATCGCCTTCGCCTTCCGACCCCCTTGATCGTTTCATTTTGAAATAAACGCCTCCTTGAATAATTGCCGCACTTGGTTAATCACCCCGTAATCACCATGGCAATTATTCGGAGAAATACGGTGCATGTAGTGCGATTATTGTCCACCTCCCCAGGGGCCCCTGCGATTGCTGCGAATAATGCGAATCAATGATTGCAAATATTGCGATTTAATAATTGCCCACCTCGCTAGAGGCCGCTGCGAATAATGCGATTAATGTCCAACTCTCTGGAGGGCCCCTGCGATCGCTGCGAATATCCTGAACATTCGTAGCGATCGCAGAGACCTCCAGGGAGGAGGACAATACTAGTAATTGCAATATTTGCGCCAAACGCTGGTGTTCCCGCGCTATTAGAAAGATGGACAACAATCGCAACATGTCAAATTTGCATGTTATCGCACGTGGTTCGTGCACGCGCACCAGTACGATTTTGCGATTCGCATGATCTCAAAATCGCATGCGATCGCACATGGTTATACCTTTTTCACGGCATTGAAGCAAAAGAGCACATTTAACTCGAAAACGGACAAAATGGAACATAACTAAAAAGCGGAGCAAAAATAAGAAATCTGCAGTACCCTTTTGTGGTCTAGAGTCTCTGGAAGCCTGCCAAATTTCTGCTCGATAGAATGAAGGACGGCGACAGTGCACTTAGTTATTCGAAGAAATACGATATAGCAAGGTGTTTCCCGATGGCTGCCAGATCAGAGGAAACATATGCATACCTCTAGAGAGGTTTTTCGGAGAGTCACTCCGAAATTAAAGTAGAAGCCTCATATAGAAATCGTATTCCCAATGCACGCGGTTCATTCCTCTATCACTCGGCCTCGGGGATTTCATACTATTATTAAATTTATGATGTCCCTGGGCTGGGATGAGCCAACGGAATTTTTAAACCAATTTACCCAGTGTAGCAGGTCTGAGTGTTCCGCCGAGAACGTGTCCATAGGGCTGGGGGACACTAAGAAGACTGAAATATCCTTTGGACCGAGTGTCCTATATATAGGACACTAAATATAGGAATATGTGACCGCATCCAGGGATCATACCAGCAGCACTGAGCGTCTACCTGACCGGGCCGGTTGTCTCACGGAACCTCATGTTCTAGGACGGAGAAGCCGTTGGACATCTCCTAGTATACCTAAGTGGGGCTATGATTCTCCCGACAAGATTCAGGGTCTGTCACAGTTCGCCCGCTAGACTTGGGCGGATAATGCTGGCATTATTTTCAGCACTACAGAGGGTTAAAAGCATTAGGGCATTATCGGCATCTAAAGCGGCATTATGCAGCTGTTACGGCATTATGCAGCTGTTACGGAAGCATTATTCGATGATGAGCCACTGATCTGCAAGACTGCACAGTACACATTTAATACCAAACATAATACCTTGCTGGGCCAGTGGCGAAGTTTTTTTGTCTTTATTGCATCTGCTCTTTTGAATGTTTTTTTTTTTACCAAGTGGCTGGCTTTGCAGTTAAAACTTGGTCTTCAGACCAAAATATTTACCTTTCTCTTTCTTTATCCTTGTGCACTGAGTTATGTTGGCCGACTGACAAGCAATTTCACTTTCTCTCACACGGTTCATTGTTCATAAACATCTGCGCTCACAGTTTCTATGTGAAAGAGGTTTGCTGTGATCTCCCTGTTGACATACTGTAGTAGCAACTTGGTATTGACAAGCATTAAAAAGCATTATCCACCGTTTGAAGCATCAAAACCAGCATTAAATGGTAATTTTGCAGCACTGTTCATCAGCATTGAACATGTTAAATGACTTTTGTTCCAGCATTACATCCGCCTAATCCTATCGCCCGCACGATCGCCAATGCCAAATAATTGTGTCAAGACCACCATAGTGACTGATGCTTTGCTAGTTAGGTGTAAGTAAGTGTAGCGCCGCATTCAATTATAGCTAAGGTGTTGTCCGTAAAGTCCGATTTTTTTCAAAACGAACACTGTTCGTAAAGGGGGGGGGGGTTGAATCGTGTTTGTTTGAGGCAGGTATATCGATATCGATGCCGCTGGTCACACAGCAAGGCAGGCATTGAAAAATGTCGATGCCGCTGGTCGTACAGCGAGGCAAGCATTGAAAAAATACGATGTCGCTTGTCCCACATTAAGCCGCAACCACACAGCTGAATCGAATGTGATTGGCCGCGTCCAGCGTAGCGCCGTTGCATTTCAGTCGAGAGTACCGGCCCAAAGTGCCAAACGCAGCCGAACGCACAAGTGCGTGCCAGGAATCGCAGGCGCAAAGCCTGGCAGTAGAGAGTGCTCTTGGAACACGCGTTTCATTTCGCCCACCAGGTACGGGTACATACATATAGGTGAATGTTGCGCGACACGACGACGCTGGCCAGGCCAACAGGGTGCTCAGCTCCATATAAATAGGTCTGAAAAATATTGATTGCACGGGTCAAATGTATGTATTCGAATAGGGGAGGGGAGGGGTCAGCAAGGAAACGGACACTGTTCTTTTCAAAAAAATATTGGAATTTTTGGACGCCTAAAGAGGAATATAACAAGTTTGAATGTGGTCGACAAACGCAATTTTGTTGGTCCTTAATTGAGCCAAGGTGGGGATTTTGGCCCGATGGCGTTTTACGACAGAAGTGCGACCGGTAAAAAAAAATGATACCCAAGGAAAGAAAGAAGAAATAAATTAAAGTGTGGTTGTTGCGCCGACAGATCGGTGTTTACTGGTAACGCCACTGATTCCGTCTATCCACCTGACAACCGCAGGCCATTGATTCAGTTTGAGCCAGCATAGCCATGACCGTGATGATAGCGAGCGCTACATGCACTAATTGTCACCGCCAGCCCGCGTGGCGCGGCGTTCTACATACATCTCAATTTCGGCGTGCAAAAGTCTACAAGAATCAGGGACATTTCCGCCATTCTATTGTCAACTTCAACGCTGCAGTTTTTCAATTTTCTAGTGTGAAACCGACTATTCTGAGTGAGTATCCATCAATAGCTAGCACATACGGGACTCCAAGACGGTCAGCTTCCCATTTCGATCACAATGTAGCTTCTGTCCGAAGTAACAAGCTCGGTAAGGAGTAGGTCTCATGGTTGTGTATCTTGTCAAGTCCTTGTTCGCAGGCTAGGAGTTGAGCATCAGGAGAGGCCCTCTCAAGGGATTGGCCAACACGAGAGGTGCGATTGGCACGAATTTCACGACGGCTGGCAACCATTAACCTAAGTTTGGACAACAGTTTCTGCCATCTATATGGGCCAGTGCGTCGGGAGATACCATACTTCTGGCAAAACCGTCTCACAGCCCGACCCGACAAAGCTTAAATCCTCAATTTCATGGGTGCCTGGTAGAATATTCGGGTGTCCAGGGCGATTCCCCGGATATGGCAAGAAGAAATTCAAAGGACTAGGAATCGAATCCCAAGCCGGTGGCCCGCGCGAAAAATCGGACTTGATATCGGATCGTGTCGTGTGGAAGTTACGAGCTCGTCATAAAAACTCACTTTTGAGATGGCGGATTGGCAGAGCAGGTCGTTACTCGAATGTTTCATTTCGGCTAGGCGCTGCGTGATCGTCGCAGGCTCGAGTCCGCTCTGTGCTGTCTAAGCCAGCGCCAGAGTGAGAAAAAGGATTGACAACTAAACACTACACAAAACTTTAAGTCCCCAACTGTACTCGGAGAAAACCGAGGCGCTCGTCGTCTATCCAACTTGACGGAAGTCCCGCAGCGGCGATGCCCTGTCCTGGAGAAACGGTGTAGTTACATGAGTTACGTTAGCTCACCGTTTTAAGGTATACTCGTTGGTTGCGCTAAATACAGATCCAGTTGACGACGGATTTCTCCAAGCCGGTGTTCTACTCATTGTAGGTAGGCTTAATTTACTGGCATGCCATGTCAACTTCTCTTACTCGTCGCTGGTTTACTTCAAAAAATTAACGCTCCGCCGAGGAATCAAAAGGAAAACTAGATCTACGGCAAATTATCACATGTATAGAGGCAGCCACCCGTGACCACAGACTATTGACTCGGCAATTAAATTTTTGTGGTTGTGGCCGTCGGACTAGCCCTTAACGTGCGTGTAGATTAATGTACGTGACTACCGTAGTACTTAAAATATTGTTTTTTTTTGTAAATACATTTCTGCACATCGACACACCTGCGAAAATAACCCAGCAAAATTAGCAAACCACATGAATGCGCTTAGGAGAATCACGCGATTTTGCGGTCACGCAATTTATCTCAGACTTATCACATTCTGAGCAGCTCTCGAGCTCGAGGGAGCGTGCGTGACACACCCTTTCGCTGGGAGCTTCTTCGTCTTTGACACCCGTGTCACGCTCCTCGCATCTACTCATATTGTTGTCGTGATTTGGTAGCGTTGATGTCAGCAGCCCTGCTGCACCTCTCGCTCAAGGCTCATTTCATTCGTTTGAAGTCTTCTCCGCAAAGCACATTTTTCGTTTCCTGGTTCGTCAGCCATTTGTTCGTGTCCTCGTCTTTACCCACGAACTGCGCATGCGCACAATCAACACGTTTGTTCGAGGCAAACTTGATAGCGTTAACGAGCTCACAAAGGTGTAAATTCCCTTTTCGAAACTCAGCAATTTTCAAAAATAAACATTTTTGTGGTTCTATTTTCATAACACTACCGATAGGCTCCTTCGATTCTTCAAGTAGAGTTCTCGGAGGTCGTGTCCTTTGGGAAAGCTGCCACCAACCGTTGGAAAGAGAGATTTACACATTAGCCCACGACGTTTTCTTAGAAATTAAACAGAGTGAACACTCTGCGGCAGTGAAAGTGACAGATTGGTCCAGAATCCGCAGCGGAACGGTCATCGGAACTTTGCCTTTTAATTTCACGCGATGTTCGAGACGTAATGCACACGATGAAACCGACCGTCGCCAAACATGCTTCCAGCGACGTAGAGCTGAGTTTACCAAATGCACAGTCAGCTGTCGATACGCCGTCCGGCTGTTACGAATGAATGACGTTTACTACTGTGTCATGATGCCGTGGCTTCTTGGATACAGTATAATGCAGGCGAGGATACTGCCAAGTTGATGCAGAGATGTAGCTTCAAACGCTGGTCTAACTTCTATCAAGTCCACAGCTATGAGGGATTGTTCTTTCCATCTCCGAGTCAGCTGTCAGCTTCTTTTGCCATTTAGGCGCGCGTTAGTCTTTGCAGGCTAATGCATGTGGTCCGGCGGATCAATGAGGACATGACGAATTCTGCCGTCTGTCGAGAACACTAACCATGAATGTTAGACGTAAAAAACGTCCATGTCTCACGTTTACTTGTGTCATGCTCCAACGCTTGTGTCTATCTGTAAGTCCATGTCTAAGATGGTTTGCTTTTCTTACGTACTAACCCACGCCCTGACGAAGAACTTTCGCCGTGCATGAAGGAAGCATCGATCTGCAGTTTTCCGCAGTCACAGACAGCGATTGTTCCAAGCCTGGCGAAAAGCAGGAAATCGCCAGATATCTCTGTCTCAAGTGACGCACGTCCGAAATCCATTCATTCCTCCAGCTCTTTATCGGAGGGTCGACGATGATATCGACACAGATCTAGACAATCCTGATAAGCCGGGTATCTAACCAGATTACATGATTTTTAAATCACTGTAGGCCGTCCGCGCAGACGAACTAGGTCTTGTAGAAACGCGCTCGCACCGTGCAAATGAAAAACGAGCAAAATCGCCTTCAAGTGACCACTCAAGTTCTACTCGCCACACACGAAGTTTGCATAACTGCTCTCAGCCTATTAGTATTTTTTTGTCAAATTCTTCATCAACCGAGTATTGATCAGGCAGTTGTTTCTCCGCTCTTCTTCGCCTCTTGCAGATAAAATTGGCAGCTCCTTACCGTTGCGGCCACATCTAGCTTTCGGTTATGAGAGGGCTAGACCAGACCTTTTTCCCACAACGGGCGCAGAGCTGCGAGATTTAGAAATGGCCTCAAGACAATCTGCTGACCAAATATCTTACCCTGTGGCAGGTAATTTTGGGCTTACCGGTGGACTTCAGGCTAGAGTATATTGTTTAAAAGTGTTTGATTTTTGCCGGATGACAGAGAGCAGGGGAGAGACATGTACAAATAGAACTCTTTCAATCAAACGCGTGGGTGCCCGCTCATCTGGTTACTCAAGAAAGAGAACTCCTATGCTGGAAACGACCTCTTTGACGCTCTACCCTACAGCCAGAGTCACTGAAGTAGTCCGACGGGTGAGTCATCTCAATGTGTGTATTCGCTGGCGCTGATCTTGCGGTCGCCGACGCACTTAGGCGCCAAACTTAAGCCTTTTGTCCTGATGATCATTAAACACGATGATTGTGATGGATTGAGGGCCTACGTCAACTGATCGCCTTCATTCGATCTCTTCGCCAATCTCTTTTCGGGTCGATTGCTTGCTCAACGATACACAAAAGAGCTTGCCACGAGGAAACTCTCATCGGCTGAGCGGAGAGGACGAAAGGTTTAGGGGCGATGTGGTGCGGGGTAGATTTGTCTGTCTTTCGAACCCCTTTTTCACGATGCAAGTTTTCTTTTTAGGTCGAGCAGTGTAAGAGGACAGACGCACCTGCGGTCGACGTCTTTTGTGTACCCCGCGTGCTTCTTAAAAATAATCCCTTTACCTTTCCCAGCGGCTAGACAGCGTCCGCCTGGCGATTTGCACGCCGAGACATTCGCCCTACCTTTCGAGCCGCTCCCTTGCAAGGGCCGTGGCTCTCGCCTGAGCAAAACTTACAAGCGACAAGTAGAAATCGTCGAGAAAAACTTGCGTAACCGCACAGAGCCTGACGCGGTAAGGGAACGCATGTGTATAATTTCTCTTGCCGGTTGGTCATCTTGCCCAAGCTGCGCAAGGACCATCGTGACGCTAGGCGGGTTTGATGCTGCAGTGGTAGTCAAGGTAGTGGCCGATTCCACCTGGCCGGCCAAGACGGTTTTTAATTACTTTAGAGCACTGATCACCTGTGGTCGATTAGCGCTGATCGAAGAGCAAGCAATTGGGATGTCTGCAAAGAAATAGTGCAATGAACAACGCTAACGTGATGACAAGCCAGAAACACTCCAGCAACTCTCCTTAGATGGGTGACGGAAAACTTTACTTAAGATTTGCGCCGAACGCCGGCGATTACTTTTGGGGAACGGAAAAGAGCGTTTCTCTTTTAGATAACTTGAAAATAACACATTTCACGACCGTAGACAATTTGGAAAACCTTCGAAAATGGTAATTCTGTTATGCGCCAATCAATTTAATTAAAAGTTGTGTTTTTATCCTATTGAGAAAGACGTTTAGCCTGTCCTTTTCTTTGACAACGATTCCAGCCGAGAAGTGGCTCAAAATTGTGCAAATGCAAAGGAAACAGTAACGCCTTCCGAAAGTTAACGTCTGGCAGACGGATGTGTGGAGAATAATGTTATTCCCCAACAGGCGCAAGGCTTGGTCCTTTCGCCAGCCCCGACGGAGCGATACGCGTCCGGGAGGTTGGCTTGTTTGTATGGCGCGGCTGGGCGGTGTGACCGACGCCTGCTGACCGAGTACTCATGGCGTGGGCAGGGACGCTTTTTGGCCGCTCCGCCCAGCATACCAGTGGTGCGGTTAATGAAGCACTTACTCATCCTCTACACTGCTCCACTCATTCGCTTTCCGATTGACTCGGCAATTCAGCGGTGATTGGGACGCTTCAACGCCCTCTGTTTCAAGCGTGCGGCCACGGCTTCCGTCGGGAATAAGAAGACGACACGACCACCTCGAGCGCCTCAGAAGTCAAATGTGCACCTGCATGCTGCGCGCAACCTCGGAACCAAACCGTCTGGCTATTCTTAGAGGAACTATTCCGTACCAAGTGCTCTCTTCTGCCGCAACAAAGACGCGTTTGCTTTTAGCTGTTCTTCAATGGCCGGTTCTGTTTTCCCTGGCAGTAAGTTTTCTATTCACTCCATCCTTGGCGAAGGCAACGCCGGGATGGCCGCTTCTAACGCGGCGCTACACCCTAGCCCGGCTACACTGGTTAGCATGCAAGAGGCAGCCCTACGAGCAGCGTACTGCACACCGTATTCGAATCCTTGTCCGCCTGTGCCATCGTCTGCCGCAACGCCAGCCTTCCATCCGACGGCACATCAGTTTAACTCGCCTGCCACCGTGCTCCGAACTCATGCTCAACAAACTCCAATGACATGGCAGCCGCTAACCTTCTATCAAGACCCGCGCACTTGGCATTTGACGTCGAACACAGATAGTAAGTGCTTCGTCGCTTCGGTCTTGCGTTAACAAAACACAAGAAAGAGGTTTTCGCAATAAGATTTCTGAACGGAAGAAATAATTTGTGTGTCTAAGCGTTCAATCTAGTTATTCGTCTCCTGCGAAGTTCGCTGCACCATGCTTTTCTCTGCACGAACTGCCTGCCTCATTGCCTCTCGGTCTTTAGTTCTTCACGGCGGAAGCGATTCATCCGCTTTTCAGCATTCTTTTGCTTTTCAGCAGGCTAGGAGCAAGCGCCCGGTTCCTCTCCCATCATTCCAATCGGCTGTCTGTCTCAGCGACCGCAGCTGCTCTAGATAAAGCGATCAGGTTTCGCTCGCTTCTTGCCCATCGACAGATTCGAAGAGCCATGGCTCTTTGGTAGCAAACAGGCGTTTAGTTTTACTTCACGAACTACTGAGAAAGCATGTAGGACTTTTGACAATGAGGTCAGTAGGTTCAGGTGGCATGAATTTGTTGTAGCTTCTAATTATTGACTTCAACTGGGTTCGAATCGTGTTCGCACGCGCGCTGTCGATCCTGTGAGTGTATGGCCTTCAGAGTTGACAGACCGGCCAGCGATAACTTAGTCAGGTGCTAAACATTTTGCCGGTGCTAAATATGGGTTTTCGTTTTGCTTTGCCTTCGACAGGTCTAGCAACTTATTCTCAGACTGGATGCGTCAGCTGCTACGGCTACGACACTCCAAACGTACCTCTGACCTCGGGACATCCGCGAACGCCATTCTCCTTCGGCGCCCTCAAACTGAAGCGCAAGAAGACGCGCACGGTCTTCACTCGCTCGCAGATCGACAAGCTTGAGATGACATTCAACGGCAAGCGCTACCTTTCGTCAAACGATCGCGTCCAACTTGCCCTGGCGCTCAAGATGACGGAGACCCAGGTCAAGGTCTGGTTCCAGAACCGACGGAACAAGTGGAAGAGGGAGATGGCCAATAAGTCACCGTCAGGCGGACGTCAGGAGAACGCCGGCCAAGAATCCGGTCGCTCGTCCACATCTCCTGAAAGAAGTGAAGACGACAGCGACGTCGATGTAGCTAGTGAATTGGGCTCAGAAGACTCAGCAGAAATGACGAGCTCGAGTCGTGCTGTGTCCAACAGTTCCACGTCTCCCGCTCCGTATGTGCCTTTCGCCGTTATGTGCCGATAGCTTCGAATTCGCCTAACAGCGCAGCTGCAACTCCTGTTGTGGTTGCCCAATGCTATATTGTTTCGCCCCATCCGCTCTGCAGGACAGCTGAGTGACACGGTGGACAGAGCTACCGAATCTGGACGATCACAACACTTTATTGTTCGCGGTCTGAAATAGTACACCTACTGTGTGTGTGTGCTGACACTACAGGCCGCTGTTCATGTCTTGTGAGAGTTATTTTGACCTAAAATGTTCAGTTATATAATTTTGGATGCATAATTTCTGTCACAGCCAATACAGCTGTACTTACTCGTATAACCTTCGACTGGGTGTTGGAAAAGGACCTTGCATAACTGTACATCTGGATAATCAAAGTCTCTGACATGGGTATGACCACTCTCCATAATATCTGCCCTAGTGCCGTCAAGCATTATAATATACTTGTCGACGATCAAGTTGGAGATTGTGAAATGTTTAAACCTACGAAAGAGAAGTCTCACCGGGAGTCATAAACAAATCACTTTCTCTTTTTACCGGTTGCAGTGCACAGCGGCTCGAACTGTAAACCGCCTCTCGTTTGCGAGCTCGCGTTGAGCGTCGTGGGAAGTCACATCAAATTTTAAAATTTCACTCGGTACTTTCCTTTAGTTTAACAAAGACCTGCCTTTGTCATAAGTGCTACGATATCTTGTTGGTTTCTCGAGAAAGAGGCCGTTTAACCCTTTTTAAATTGTCTCTGTTGGCCATGGGCCACTTCCGGAACGAAGTCTATCAAGTATACAAGGCATGCGCTTTAGCCATCTTAATTGCGCCCGGGTCAACCGACATGTACACCTCAACTCCAATCGTCACACTAAGCGTGTAGTGGACGTACATGCCGGCAGCGTAACGTTCGCTACCTATATAGCTATAGCCAGGCCGATGCGATCGTAACATGCGTGCATCATCAGGGGTAGCTCCCACGAGGATGTCGCACGCACTATACGCAACCCTGCGTTGCACACCAGTGCATTGAAGTAAAGGATACGTCTTCTTAGACTCTTCTGTGTAGCAGCCGAATACTTTGCGTCGATACTGTGCACGACAAAACCCTGAAGGGTCAAGTCGAGCGCAAGTCCCTGCCGGGGCGACTAAAAACGGGTCTACGTGGGAAACGTGAAAAAGCGTGTGCCGCGGAACGCATCGCCCTCGGCATTATCTGCTGATTTCGCCTTCCTGTGATTGTGTTACTGAGAACAAATCTTCAATTAGCCGTAAAAAATAACGCGTCTGGGAGGACACTGCAATGCCGTTCTTTTGCCTCTCGCATGGCTTGAAGGCGTTTCAACTGCATGAGGAACAGAGCATTCGTGGAGCGGCTATCGACCATCTTCCCCGGCATACTAGCACTCGAGATCGCACCCATACCAACGTCGGCAATCTATTTGCACTGTTTAGTAATGAGAGCGCTCGCGAAAGCCATCTGGTATAATAAAAAATGTTTGTCTACCAGCTAGTCATTAATGCACCTCCGCTTGCTGCAGAAGACACGTTGTCAGCGAGATTGGCAAGCACTGTCACATACATTTACACATACTCGGCTCTTCCTACTCAATGAAGTGGGCTATTTTTTGCTCGCGGGTCAAGCTATAAGATAGGCAGATAGAATCACTCAACTACTACGATTGTTTGCAACATGCCGCAAAAACGCCTCGCCCTTCAAACAACTGGAAAAACACTACGCTATCGCCCACGGAGACGATGATTCCTGTTGTGTGGCCCCTTATCCTTTCGGGTGAGGGCCGTTGCGCATTCTTTAGCAGGGACCGGAAGCTAAAAAGGGCGGCTGGTTCACAGGGGAAAAGAACGATGGTGAAAATGCATGTCTATGGAAGACTTTACCGGTGTGGTCCAGATCTCAACTGCAGGAATTGATGACCACAAGCGGGCCGCAAAGCGAAGGTGACTACACGTCTTCCTTCCGCTACTGTCGCTCTTGTTCCTACCTCTTGCCCTAGCTAGTTCTACGTCGTATACTGTCAGGGAGTGATCTCGACTCAGTATCTTTGCCTTACTCGCCCATCGTTCTAAATCGTCTCCGCCGGACAGCGATAAGGGTTATAATCGGCGGCGGACAATAGAGAGGAGCGGATGGGGTGGCCCGATAATTGGCCTTGAGCGTTTGTCCTCCTCGTTCTGTGGTACACTGTAAGTGGTAGCCAGATCGACGAGCAACTGGCAATCAAGGTTTTTACTCGTTGGCCCCCAACGACTCCCGGAGCATTCCAAAGCTCAACTGGCCTCTACAGCTCTCGCAAGGTTCGATTTCCCATCGATAGAGATCGACTTGACTGTAGATCGCCGATTGATCGTGAACGAGATGTCAATTCTACACCAAATCGATTTGAATGGGGGACCTCACACGCAGGTACCAGTATAGACCACAGCTGCAGGAGACATGAGTTTTGGCGGACCGTCTTAGTTGAAGTAGCGCGACTCTGCTGGCCCAGAAATGAGATCAATGTGTTGTGTATACATATGCTTAAATGTGGCCGTGGAAGAGCGGTATGATTGACAAGACTGAACGGGTGGTGGTCTATAATGCACTAATCGTATACAGAGCAGCTGGCCCTGTTGTTGTCAACAGCGGCTGGAGTAGTTCTATGTTTAAACCTCCTATGATGTAGGGGCGAGCTGTTGGCCATGGAGTAGTGCTAGTCTACCGTCGACTGGACGGCTATAGGGTCGAGGAATTTTTCACGTTAGACCAAGCCTATACCTGCACCCTCGCGCGCGCGCGCGCGCACACACACACACACACACACACACACACACACACACACACACACACACAC
>JAOWAW010117709.1:0-12831 GCA_028565695.1 Nicola tetela
TCATGGCTAGACTGACCTCTCTGAGCTCAGTGCGAATGTTGAATCCCTTTAGGTATGCTGTGCCCCATGTCGGTGGAACATCACCAGTGAGCATGTTGAACGTTGTTGTCTTACCCGCACCTAATTATAAAAAAAAATCTCAACATGAATGAAAAGCACCAAGCTTGAAACAAAAACACACCACAACAGCTGCTGACATACAGCAACCTACTGCTGAGTGTGACAACAAAAGTTCTCTTCCAGAAAATCAAGCAAAATAATACCAAAACAGTAAAACTGCAACCACCCCTTGGTAAACATGAAGTGGTCACTTAGCACTGTCAAGTAATACAGGTGGTTGCATGTGAGGTCAATCTACTGCATTGAGCATGTGTACTGGTACTAGTACATGACATTGTGTATATATGCAGGCATGTATCAGGTAACTGAACCAGTATCTCAGATGTGATTCAGGTGGATTTACCATTATGCATAGAAATGCATGACCACTTTCCCTTGAAATAATTTTAGAACTCTCACACAGTTGCCACAAATTTTGAAGACTTTCTCCTACCAGAGCAAAAGCCATTTCAACCTTTACGCCAAAGATTTCCTTCATTTATAATACGGTGGCACAAGGGTAGGCCAGCACCAGGTTCGGCAGCATTGAAGCTGCAACGTTCACAGTGTGTTCACATTCATGGCTGACAAGCACTTCCACTCTGTCCTGCACAATAGTGCTTTGCTCCATGGTCACGTCCATCCCAGTCGCATGCCTCACGTTGCATAGCAACAGATAACACTTCACTTTACACTACTTTTGGTCTTGACCCTTGCAGCCTATCGTGCCAATTAAGACCCTCAACGGTATACTGTAAACCTACAAAATTTAACGGCTAAAATGTTTAACGGTTGCCCAGCAAGGCCAATTTAACATTGTCCAAATTTAACAATTTCTCATGTCTGGTCAATTCTTTGTTGTACTGTATAAGTTAATCTATGGTGATTTAATTTAACGATCAGGATCAAATCGTTAAATTCGTTAAATTAGAACGGTTGCTAAATTTTCTAGGTTTACAGTAAATGGAATGAAATTGAGACTTTCAATATGAGAACAAAATCTGTTCTGCCAAACACACCTTCAATCAGTTGCTTGAAGCAGATTAGGGGTAGTCACTGGACTGAAAAGTGGTCGCTTATGGGGGTTGGTAAACACAGCCCTCACTGTACTCATCAAGTTGCTCACTCACCGTTCACACCCAACAAGCCAAAGCACTCGCCCTCTGGAATTCCAAGACAAAGATTATCAGAAGCTGGCCGGCCGAGCTTCTGGTTGTACACCTACACCCGTGCAAAACACACAAACGAAGACTGAGTGTCACTCTCGTCTGAATCCATCTTTGATAACCAGTCAAGAAGAGTTCACAGGTGTGATAATTGACCTTCTGGAGCTACTACTCATACCTTGGTGAGGTTTTTAAGAAGGACGACATCTCCCTCTGGTTCGCCAGTGATTGCCTCCACACGGGCTCGCTCCCTTGCCACATCCTCATCCTCATCCGCTGTCTAGAAGAGAACACAAATAATCAAAATGCACTCGCCAGTTCTGCTACAACCACTTTCAGCACTCAAAACATTAAACAGTAAAAATTGCTGCCATCGTTGTCCATGTTGTTAAGCAAGCAACTTACAGACTGCAAGTTTGGAGGACGAACGGAGCCCTCTTCGGCACGAAACTTGTCGAGGAAGAACCGTTTCTACATATAAACAAAAAAAGCACACAAAATGACACAAAACAAACCAGTTCACCAACAATTAAATTACTCGAATATGCACTGATCACTCAAATGACTAGGTTAGTTCCACTGTTTGTGTAAATGTTGTGCATCTCAACAAGATTTAAATTTGCTCTGCTAAACTTACCTCGATCAAGAGGGCCAAGATGAAGTAAAGAACACCTGTGAACGCCATGTAGAGCACTTCAGCACCTACTCCTGGATGGTCCATGTCAAGAAGGTCAGTGCGAACCTTGTTCTTTTGGTAACACTGTTCACGGCTGAACTGGGATCCTCTGAATAACAGCAACACGGCGAGAAAGTAATCATGAAGAAGATCATAAAGAAGAAAAAGACAAAAAAAAAGAAGTAGAAAAAAGAAGATGAGCTCTAACCACATCAAAGTGTAATAAAGTCTGAGAAAAAACTCTCAAGGATTAAACAGCTTACAAGGTTGGGTCGAGGTCTGCAGCGAGTGGTACTTTGTCGCAAACCTTCTTTTTCTCATGGTTGCTAAAAATGTCAGACAGGCCACGTGCAAGGCTACAAGGGTCATCAGAGGAAGGTGAAGAGAAAAAAATACAGTTATTATCAACACATTCACATTTAATGTGCACACACGCACGCGCACAGACATGTTCACCTAGCTGTTTTATTATTAACCTAAATCAGGCCCAGTAGGGACTGGAGAGGGGTTCCTATAGACATTGGGCGTGCATGAATCTGTCACAGGGGCTGCGGTATTATGGGGGCCACGACCCCCCCGCCATCCCCCAATTACACAGTTTGCACAGAATGCCCTACCAAGTACCTATGTTCTCTTTTGGCAACTGTCTTGGGGTGTCACATGCCCTTGGGGTCTCAAACAGCATGTGACACCCAAGGACAACAGAACACTTTTGGAACATCTTTGCAAGAGTTTGCATTGGGACTGCCTAAGCCACGATATGTATTGAGCGACAAGCCTGGTGGTGTACATGTTGGCCTACATGTCATGAGCGAGCTGATTCGTGATGTAAGCATGTCAGTGGATACATCTATCAATAGAGGTTGGGCCGGGCAAGTCACCAACTGATGACGAGCGAATCAATATCATAGTTTGTGTGAATCGTCGAAGGGGTTTTATTTGCCTGACGAGGGTCAGAGCTGACCAGCCGAAATGTTGCCAAACAAATTCTGTGCTGGAGAAGAGTGATGTTCTGACAAAATACCGGTATGTACTCATCCAATAAAAGTACTAAGTTTGGGGTCGGAGAATGAAGAAGGCCTGTTCTTCGCTCAGCCGTCCTTTACAGTTGGTGGTGCTTTCTTCTTTGAAAACATGGTTTCCCACGCAATAGTGTACAATGCAGTGCAGTGTATGGCCTTGTGTGCTCTTGGCCACAGTGCCAGACATACTATATGTATTACAGTTGTATTACTTGGATCGAGACAATGGAGAGCGGCAATGCATGCTGTAAGTCCCATAATCATGTTTCCTGTACTCATGATAATAGTTTCTGCGACGGTCTATCTTCCTTGACACAATCCAGAAATTTTCTCCTGGGTCCATGAATCGTAGGATCAGCTGCAGGATAGTCTCTGGACTAGCATTCCATGCGCATGCAACGTGTGCTACATTTAATAGAAATCTAGAGAGTCTACAACATTGCTTCTTAATGAAGGCTAGTAACCTCAATTAAGCTAAAGAAGAAAATCTTCAAGTGTGATACCAGTGCATAAGGCTTTGGAAACACTACAAGATGCATCAAAGATCGGTTCACTAAATTTGGTACATACTGTATTGCAATACAATACATAGGAAGGGCCTGTGAGGATTCCATGCACCTGTGCCGCTTGTTTAATTTTAACTCTACAGCAAACTCTGACACTCCTTTTGACAATTTTATGAAAACCTACAAAAGGCCACAGGTGGTTGAGAAACAATTTCACCAAGCTTAAGGCAATCAAATGGGATTCTTTTTGCAGTAACTGCAGGAAAGAAATACCAAACGACACCTTTGCCAAACTTACCAGAAATGAGGTGAGAAGTAAAAGATGTATCGTAGAGCATCTTCAACTGATTCTTGACCTTTAGCTACTTGCAACGCAAACAGTGTGAGCACAAATGCCTGACACGCGTAGAGAGAGAAACAAGTGGATGGTGAGATGAAGAGCATGGGCTGACCTCTACAACAACTCTTCATTTGCAAGTTCTTTTCAACAGATTCCAACTCAACACAGGCAGATGTGCCTGAAAAACGCTGTGCTGTAGTGTGACTGCAATTTAATCAAACAAATTCCTAAAAGACAAAAAAAAACCTCACCAAGCCAAAAATGAAGAGGAAGAAGGAGATGACGCCGTATGCAATAAGTGGAGAGTTGAACAGAAATGACAGGCAGTAGGACAAAGGAACGCTGCTCCAGCCAAAAAACAGCTGCCCACAAGCAAACAAAAGGCTGACATTGGTTTAATCAAGCCACAAGATTCTACTCAAAAATTTACAATTGATTCGGTGGTGATGTGCTGCTGGCACGATTACCAACTGTACGTCCACTAGAAACTGCTGCTTTTTCTGAGATATTCCCAAGAGCATCACTTAAGTGTCATTCTAAACAATTTGCATGGTTGTTCCCATCCAACAGATTTACTTTACGCTTTCCTCCAAAGCGTTCCCCAATCTTATTCCCTTTCCCAGGGTTGGCTACTGAGATCTGATGACATTGAGATGTTTACGCACTCTGGAGTAAAGACATGCTGTGCTGCTCTTACATCACTGGTAAAATAAACAATCAGCTGACACCGGCTCTTACCAACATCAGGAATACAACACCAAGAGCGTTGTCGCTAGTGAATGCATCAATGTTGAAGGCAGCAAAGATGATTACGAGGGAAATGAGCGGAAGCAGGTAGTTGCACATATCCCAAGCCCAGTTCGCGACCCAGTAGGATGAAGCGCTCACACCACTCACAAACTGAATGTGCTTTGCCTGGATGCGGGGGAACAGATGAAAGACAAAAACCAACAAAGGACAAACACCAAACATGTGATGAATCACAAGCAAACTCTTCTTGACCAAGTCTGTATTGCAAACTATTTGTTGCAACTTGTCCCCAAAATGACAAACAGTGCCTGCAAACTGGCATAAAAACCAGTTAACTATATTGTTAGCTCTTCAGAAGAGTAAGAACTAGAGCTTGATCTAATAGTGCACACAACCTAGGTTTTTCATCTCTGTCCAACCAATAACCAAACACTGGATATGATTAAAAGGTGCTCATCCATTTTCAGATGCTTCCTTGCTGTTCATAACAGTCAGGAAAACATGATGCCTGTCTATTTTTACCTCGATAGGGATTCATTTCTGGCAAACAACTTGCAAACCTGCCTTGTTCGCTTTCTCCTCAACAGGCACAAATGCAAAACTGGCAGTAAGGAAGGCCATTCCAAGAGTGACAGTAATACCAAACGACACACCAGCAGAACTGCCGTCGACTGCATCAACCTGTGACAAAGCATACATGCTAGTACTCATTTTGGAGTTCACGGTCACACTTGCATTCTCAGTCATCATTGTCATGACCATTGATCCACAGTTCTCCTTGTCATAAACAAGGTCTCCTGTTGAACACTCGGCAAGAGCAATGCCTTCAACACAGTGAAAATACCTGATCATCAACGCTCTTCGGTAAAGGCCAGTTTGTTGTCTCAATGCTGTGGTCTTTTGCATTGGGTTTATTATGCATGTCAAGGATGTAACGAAGCTGGGCATTGCTCCAGGCGGCCACAGCATATGCTTCCCCGTGTATTGACTGGATTTGAGGGCAAGAAATTTAAGACAGTGCACAGGCTAGACATAAGGACAATGACATTATAAAGTACACATTGTGAGGCCAATGACACCACAAGAACAATTCATCATATACTGTGCATAGTACAGTACTTAGGACTCCAAGAGGATTTCTTCACGTCCCTTACTTCAAATAAATTGTCCTCTTAGCGAATACAGATGTTCCAAGCCGCTACATGAAAGACACCTCAAACAATCCCCATCAAACAGCAATGCACTGCCACACCTCTCACCAAGATAAACAGTGCATGAACAACCTAATACATCTAGCTCAGACAAAAACACCCATTACAATCTCTTAGTAAATTTAAGGAACAACCTCTAACCCAGATAAAGTGAGCACAGCAATTGAGTAACTGTCATATGGCTGATTGTACCTTGGCTGACCACCAGACTCGTGCATACATGCCCATTTGCTCTGGGTCGTATCCCTCTGGCAAGCACTTTGGATTCGGCACCCACGAAGTGCAGTCGCTTAAGTTTACATTGACCATGATGTTATTGCAATCAACCTTAATTGCTGCAACAGAAACATATGGGACAAAGTTAAAACATCAAACGAAGCAGACAAACTGTTCATTGGGCACATTCAATCACCGAAAATGATTTCTTCTTACGGAAGAACTGCGGAGAATTACATTTTGTTAAGAACTGAGACAATTCCAAGCTGAAGCCCGCAGTGCACAGATGCAACATAGACTACCAGTGTGACTGAAGACCACTGCAAAATGCATTGACATGACATACATGTACAAGTCTGAACGCACATTATGTTACACGGCATCAAGGGCTGCAGCCTCCTTCTCAACTATACACATATACTCTAGCACAAAGAAATGTACAGGAATGCACATGTGTCAAAAAGCTATTATTATTTGACAATTCTAACTATGATTTTCACTGATTCACTGCTCTAAGATTGGCCTAGGCTAACGATAGACTCCGAATTCATCTGACATCATGACCAAAACTGCGAAAAGTAGACAACAAAGGATCAGAGCAAGAGAGAGACAAAAAGAGAGAGAGAGCACCATGTCACAGCACACGAGAAAAATGGGTGGCACTGCAGTGACATCCTGAAACTGTACAAATACAATAAGTATCGTATGCTGTGATATATAAGCAAATCAGCATTGTAGTAGAGAGGAAGAAAAACATTAAAGTTACTAGTAGTAGCATTAATATGGGAGAATCATAGACAAAGTACTGCGCAATGTGCGGTCTACTACAGCTTGCAGTCTGTGTCCAGCCTAGTGCAGGGTTCCAACCTGAACTGCCCAAAAATCAATAGGTAACCTGTTCCCTATCCAAAAAAAATACTACTTCATCTTCCAAAACTAATCATACTTGCTGCATCAGTCTATCTCTCACCACCGAGTTAGCCAGTCACTTGCCCTGTTTATTTTTTCTTTTCTTGTTTAGACTACTCATCAGTTAGATCCAGTTCCATTGGTGACGTGGAACAGTCAATCTCGATTAACCATCTATGTTGACCTAGTGTTTGAAACCTTTAGTTGAAACTTGCAGTTTGGAACAATACATGCTCCGCTCACAGCCAGTGGGCAGGGCTTCATGCACGCTGGCAAGTACAAAGTTTGCCATGAGCAGCAGCTCGGCCAGTGCAAGCACACAATTGGACAATCCAGGCCTGTTGACAATCAAGACGACAGACTTGGAGTTTGAACAATGGCAATTGAGTACAACCATGTCAACTGGGTATGGCGCAGACTAGTGATGGAGGAGCTGAAAGATTACAGCACTGGTGAAAATCTTCTTTTTTTTTCTAATCAGTTGGCAAAGAAAGTCACTGGCTGGCTCTAGTTAGAACCCTGCTGCTATGTATTTGCGCATCTTTTTACTCCCTCTTTATTCATCAATAGGTGTCATGACATTGTCGGAAGACTACTGATAAATCAGCAGGGTTGGCAACTATGCTAGTGCTACTGACAAAGCCCTAGTAGTCTGCCTAGCTTGCAGCTCCTTTCAAGGAGTTGAAACCGCTCAATATATAAATGGCTCATCCTGACACTGGGGCCCACAGTGCTGATCTCGACATTGTGACTGACCCACTGTGCTGATCTTAACAGCCACTGTGACCAAACCATTGTTCCAAAACTTACCACAACAGACAGTCAAACCAACAAAGGCTTATTTCTGTAAACAACGGAAGAAGGCTAACAAACACAAACTAAACCATTATTCTTTATAAGCCTAAGCTAATTGCTTTAACACCACTGACCAGTCACAACTCACAACAATAACACAAACAATGGCATAAAAAGGGCTTCTGCCTGACATTTACGCAACAGCCACTTTGCAAGCAAACAAAACCAGCACAGATCCCAATACACTTGTGTGTCACAGCTCCAGTGCATGGGTAAGAAGTTGAGTGTGGAATCAAATCACTGTCTTCAAACTGCAAGCACATACACAGCCACCAATCCAAAAACAACAACAACAACACAGTGTAGCAAACACTCACGGAACCAGCACCGCACCGACCCATCTTCCACACTCGCCGCTCGAATCGCATCCGGAACATCATTTGTTTGTGAGTGCAGTGTGTAACCAGAGGCATATGTTTTGAAGTAATCTCCTGTATTGCTTTTGGACAGCACTCGTCGCTGGAAAAGTGTTGCTCGACGCAAGGAAGTCGGCAAAGTTGGCACAGCTGGACAGTGATCATTCCCACAGCTGTCACAAACAGAAAGCCACCAAGCTGAAATGATGATCCCAGCTGCAAATTAAGGGGTGTATGTACCCCCTATAATGGTCTGTACATTATTTTTTACATTGTTGGATTACTGGAAAGACTTTTGAATGCTGAACAGTCTGGTGAAAACCACGTTAAAAAATTCTGTCTAGAAGTTGAGAAATGAGAAGGAATAGATAGCGAACACCCCACGGCGCCACGCAGCCGAGGGCGCTGGCTTGGGGCGCTGACTCCGAGTGAATCGAAGAATAGTTGTGGGCGAGCACGGTGTCGGCGCATATAGATCTACGTACGTCCACTACATACTGCAAATCCAGAAATATTCATATGCGAAAATTTTCGTACATTTCGCCTGAAACCTCTTCATACGCATGATATTTTCGTACGGAGTCATCAGGTCTTTTTTTAAGCATTGTACAGATAGGTATATCGGGATTTTTTTTGGTTGCAAAAATATTAGTATGCATTTTATTTTAGTACAAAAGGCTAGGCATACGAAATATATGAAAATAAAATGCATATGAATATTTCTGGATTTACAGTACGTCTAGTCATACAGTAAACCTGCTTGCCCGCATCATAAGTCGTGACCTTTTGTGACTAGGACATAGGACAGTTGATCTACGGTAGTACTAGTAGTCTCCTACAGCTAATCCTATAGCAACAGTGTGTAGGCCTACATGTAGACTACACTGTACTGTACACTGCCTTGGTTAATTCACGACAGGCAGAGGGTTCCCAGAGGATTTCAAAGTTGACAAAACAGCAAAAGAACGAGGCAAAAAGAGAAAAACAATTGTTCAGCGAAGCTGCTGCTAAACTGTGGGATTACAATGTTGGTCATTCTTGGTCTGGGCAGACCAATAATGTTAAGCCTGTAACAGCTACAACCAAGTCATTGACGACCATGTCAACGGATTCTGTTCCGCAGTCAATGAACATGCCTGGTAATCAGGGGCTTTCACTGTCAGCAGGGAAGCTGTCTCGAGGGAAAGAGAAGCTTGGCCACTCTAGCATCAAGGCAGATGATGAGTCCTCTGATTGTGAAGAACGGCCAGTCGCTGAGGGAGTGCGTCTTGCCGACATGTCCATTTTAGCTGCCAACATGTCCATTTTAGCTGCCAGCATTAGTGCATTTTGCATCTGTGCACAGTGCAAGTCTGGAAACATCCTTCTAGTTGAGGAGAGAGGAAAGCGCCAAGGTCTCGTGTCTGTTTTTTTTCTTTCATGTTCTGACTGTGACACACGTATGCATGTACCTTTGTCCGAAAGAAAGTCTGGCTGTCACCCCTATGACATCAACCTCCAGGCAGCTTTAGGAAGGCATCTTGCTGGCGGTGGTTGAAGCAGTTTGAGCTTGTTGTTAGCAGCCACCATGAACATGCCTCATCCGTGTAACCCTGTCAAACATCAGACCTACTCTAACAAAAGTTGCACAAGTTTATTTTTTTTCATTTCTAGCCATGTTCAAAATAGAGAAAAGACCAGTCTTCTCGCAATCCTTCTGGAAAGCCATAAGCACGTCTCCTCGCCTTTTATTTCCTGCAGCCTTGGGCATTTTGTCCACAAAGCACTGCATACAAGAACGATTGATGGCAGCAGAGCTGGCAGAAGGATGACCACTGCCTGAGAAATTTTCAACAGCTGCAAAACTGAAAGATATATTACCCAGCACCTGCAAGTGTAAGCCCTGTAGATCTACATGTAGGCCTACATGTGGATACTGGATACTAAAAATAGATCTACACCGTCTTGATACACTACACCAGCCGATCCGAGCATATACGCACGCAGCTAGCTCAGACGAGTTGACACGTAGCTGGCCGTCATGTCATTCTTACATATACATATACTATACAGTGTAGCTCACGCTTGCTTGCGTCTTCAGGGTGCATGAGATGCAGCCTATCCATGACCTCATGTGCGGCCCTGAGGCGGAGCTTGGCACTGCAAGCTGAGCTCCAGGCTTTACCCCTGAACATAAAACAGCGCTTTTGCAAGAATGGGACTTTGTTGAATGTTCCAAGTTATTTCTTAGTCCACATGCAAGATATTGAGCTGAAATTTGGTATACACCTTTTTCAAGCCCTCGCCTAAAAAACGTTGTTAGGGATTTTCGAAATTCCTTTATGTTACGAAGATATAAAAGATCAAACTCAAGGAGGTGATGAAAATCGAACTTCTTCTTTAAACTCCTGTTGTGCAACAACAGAAAGAAAAAACAAAAGTCGCTAACAACCTTTTTTAGAGAAGACCTTAAGACAATGTTTAGTGATGCTATTTTCAAACTAAGCTGCAGTCTATTCGAGATATTGTCGTTCCCAGATAGAGTATCTTCTGCACTTTTTCTACTTTTTCTGGACTTCCCGGTGATGGAATTTTGTTTTGAGACTAGGTAAATAATTGATTTTACAAGTCCTTTCAAACAAAAAAATGAATGAAAATTGGTTGAGAATTGGCTGAAATAGGTTAATGGGGTACATACACCCTTTAAATAAGACAAACAACTAGAAAGTCGACCATCAATAAAACAAGCTCACAGCTTGCTGTGTTGTTAACTCCTCAAGAAAAGTCTGGCTACCACATTCACGTTCACAGAGTGTGCTGGTCAGCATCTCCAATGCACAACAGGAGTACATATGAAGTTGCCGCAAGCCTTGCCCTGGACTACTGATTACCGACCCTGCATTATCTGACATAACTGTGCTGTCAGTGTTCTGCTTTTAACATTTAGTAAACACTAGGGGCGAAATGAGTAGCAAAAATAACCATTCAAGTACTTGTTCGACAAACAAGTGAGCACTTGATTATTTAGAGTAATCTCACAGCATATCCTGTTTCGGGACACTCCTTGACAGTGCTTACATGTTCTATCATCCTTGTTCCACTGGCTAAAATCAAAATGTTTCCATACAATTGAGCGCTGGCTGGGCGTTTACTAAACTGCCAAAGGCACGACTCATGACCGTGATTCAGCCAACGGCCATTCAAGGCTTACCAGAAACCAACAGCTGATAAAGCACGAAAGAGCTGGTGAAAGTAGATCTACCATCTCTGGTTTACACATACTCTGTGTCACACAACTAGTCAGCAATGAGTCTAGTGCTGCCAGCCACACCAAAACTACAGACTCCACATTAAAACTTGAACTGGTAGATTTACTTCTCAATGACAAACTACTGCATCAGAAAATTTCAAACTCTCATTGCTGATGAGTGCTAACACCCCCTCCATTATCCCCATGGCGACATGCGCATGTCTACTCAGGTTATCTGCTTTGACGTACGACTGCATGGTCAACATCTACACTGCCTAGAAATAGTCCGTAGCAGCTGACTGAGGACAGCGCCAAATTGGAGCCAACACCATCTGTTCATGTCAAGCACATAGCATAAACGGACATAAAATGTAAGATGTGCATGGGCATGCAGGGTGTTCATGACACCTGTGCTTGCCATGCAGCTTCTAGTTGCTACCACATCTACATGCGTGCGTAGAGGTGCAAGACTTGCTGCACTGTACTGCTCAAGCTGATTTCTCAATCTTGCATTCTGATACTCAAGGGCTAAATTTTTAAATGTGTACTTGGTCAGTTTGCGATTTTGAGCCAGTATTAGAGTGCTTGCAAACATTGTTTCACCCCTAGTAGATACACTTCTAGATCTGTAGTGCGGAGGTCAGAGATCATCAAGTATGCTACACATGTTCCTTCAGCTGCACCTGTCATTATCATCACGATTATGGCCCAGCACCAGACCAAATGGGAAGAATTCCTAGAGTAGCCACTTGATTGACAGCACAGATTCCAGAGAAAACGAAAAGCAGCGCATTTTCCTACATAATGCACACGAATCCCACAGCAGCAGTTGGCCTCGTGAAGCTACCAATATCACTGCACAATTTTACTCATCAAATCTTAACAGTGATGCCTAACGTGGCACAACTGCTCTTCAAGCAAATCACGATCAAAAAAGCGTTCTACACCACTCCTCAGCCAAACTGAACTTTACTGGAGCAAGACAGCAAGATGGCATCTAGGATTTCTACTTTCTAGATGCACTGTACTTGCTCTTAGTACACACCTATGGTTCTGATGTTCTTCAGTCATGTGCAGGTAGTGGTTTATGCAGCTACAATCTGAGCAGTAAACTTGTTCTATATGTATGCGAGTCCCTTTACAACACATATTGATGAGGGAAAAAGACTGTAACCATCGTTACAGTCGAACTGATTTTGTGTGAAATGTGCATTTCAGTGAACACAAACAAGCAACTTTCCCAATGGCTAAATGGGGTAGTGGGCCCCCACACACATGCATGCACACATGCACGTACACACACCCACACAAACAGACCCTGCCAAAAATTGCCAAAGGAGCCCTTTCCGGTCCCTAAGAGCTGAAGAAGGCAATGATAAAGCATATTACTAGGGCCTGTTCGCATGAGTGAGTGACTCTCTCTCTCTCTCTCTCTCTCTCTCTCTCTCTCTCTCTCTCTCCCTCTCCCTCTCCCTCTCCCTCTCCCTCTCCCTCTC
>JAOWAW010117742.1:0-12829 GCA_028565695.1 Nicola tetela
GAAGAAGAAGAAGAAGAAGAAGAAGAAGAAGAAGAAGAAGAAGAAGAAAAAGAAGAAGAAGAAGAAGATGGATCGTCAACCTATCATAACACAAACTCATCAGCAACGACAGAGAAGTACTCGAACGAGGCCTTAACTACGCTCCCGCGCCGAAGAAAATCCCATTAACAACATCATCACCGGAGTAGAGCCTGTTAACCTTCAAGATCCAACGGAAGCGGAAGAAGCACGCTCAGCGACAGCCAACATCATACGCAAAACCAAACCGTCAAAGCCGAACCTGTCCAAAGAACAACAGCAAGCTCTGCGCAATTTTGCACAAACGACGGCATCGTTATCTCGCGGCAAGCCGCCAAAGGTAACACGACGCTAATACTCGACAAAACCGCCTACGAAAACAAAGCTCACGCCTTGCTACGAGTAAAGCCGTTCCAACAACTACGCAAAGACCTGACCAAGACCCCAGAGAAGAGAATGAACGACACCCTAAACTCGCTGATATCCACCAGAAAAAATCGACCAACAACTCTATAATTAATCAACTGCACTTTACCAATTCGCGACCCGCTCTCTTCTACGGACAACTGAAGATACATAAACCAGACGTCCCCCTACGCCCGATCGTCTCCTCGATCGCGGCACAGCCACGTACCCAACCTCGAAATACCTTGCGCACCTTATCAACCCCCTCACGCGTAGCATCGGCTCCCACATCCAGAACACGAGCCATCTGTGCGAAATGCTCAAGAACGTCACCATTGAAGAAGACGACATCCTTGTTAGTTTCGACGTCAAATCGCTATACACAAGTATGTCCATCGCCGACGCCCTAATCACTGTTCAGAACAGGATTGAAAACGACCCAACGTGGTCACACCATAGCGGTCTACCGTCCAAAGAAATGATAAGATTATTGGAAATCTGCCTACGCTCCACGAATTTAGAATTCTGAGACACCCTTTACCAGCTTACTGACAAGCGTAGCTATGGGATCTCCCGTTTCCGCCCCCGTCGCCGACCTATACATGGAAGCCTTCGAACAGCAAGCGCTTACTTCTGTTCCAACGAAACCCAAGCTCTGGAAACGCTATGTCGATGACGTACTCGCAATCATCAAACGAGGTACTACTCAGGACCTGCTACAGCATCTCAACAGCCGGAACAGCCAAATCCGCGTCACCGCCGAAGAAGAAACAAAAGGCCAACTACCATTTATGGACATCACCATCAACCGTAACACCACAACCCAATCTCTCGACACTACAGTCTACCGAGAATCAACACACACCGGACGGTACCTATCTTTTGAGTCACCCCACCCACTATCAGCCAAGCGCAGTGTCATCTCCTCCCTGCTAGCAAGAGCAAAAACCGTCATCCAAACACAGTCGGCACTCTCAGAAGAATTACACCACATCTCCCAAGAACTAAGAGCCAACGGATACTCAGCAAACGCCTTACAACAACGCGTAAAAAACAACATACAATCGACAAAACGACAATAACAGAAGAACAGCCATGGGGTTTTGCCACCATCCCTTTCGTCGACGGATGCAGTCAAGCGATCACACGCATCCTCCGAAAACATAAAATCAAAGTAGCCACAACAACGATAGTCTTTAAATGGAGTCTTCAACACAGTCTGAAAGACAGAACATCCCTAAATAACCAACCCGGAGTAGTCTATCAACTATCCTGTAACGACTGCCCCAAGACCTACATCTGCGAAACCAAACGCACTGCCTCAACCAGATCGAAAGAACATCGCGCAAGCGCACGTAACGGTCGTCCGGTTGCTGAGCACTCAATCATACTCAACCACAAGATCAACTGGGACCACCCCATCATCTTCGACACCAGCCGTAACACCATCCAAAGAAAAGTTAAAGAAGCAATGTGGATCCACCGGACAAACAACCTGTTGAACAAGGACAACGGTCTAGACCTTAGCCCGCCCTGGCTTACTCTTGCCAAACCGAAATAAATTTTCTTACACCAACCTCATGCTGTCACACATACACTGATTCGTCTCTATAAACAATTATTTTCTGACCGCAATCTCTTCACCTTCTCACATCTAGCTTTAACACTCTGCTTTCATGAATTTCCTCTATACATAAACTCATGTCCTCCTTCCCTTTCCTCTCCCCCCCCCTCCGTTACAACCTGAGGAAGGCCAGGGCGATCCTGGCCAAAACGCAGTTTACCAAAGTACCAAATCTAGCTGGAGCTGAAAGGAAAATTCTAACTGAATAATGGACTCTCGGCAGGAAGAACCTTTAACGTTTAAGAAACGCTGTATAGTTAGAGTGTAATATACCAAGCATGCACGAGCAATTTATTTCTTAGCGAAGTATTTCTACTGGACTCTTGGGCTATCATGTACATGATTTCTGTCTTGGCTGAGAATCAGTAGAGGTAGTTGCGGTCATATGCATGAAGGTGTAGAGGAAGGGCGGCTGAAACTCCACCAATCTAGGGCAACTCTTCGCCAGGACTAAAACATTTCTACACAAAATCGTTCCACGTCTACATAATAATAGCTATAGCATGAGTGGTCAGTACGACAAAGAACACACTACAGGTTACGGAAAATCTTCCCCAGTAGTTTTCTTCTTTTCCCTCAGCCAAATAGGCAATATTCGAAGTGAAACTGCGACGCCAGTGCCCAGGCGAACAAAAACAATTCATTACTACGGCGATGTCGAGTTGTTAACCCCTTGAGCTAACCCGCGAGAGGAAAGAATCTTCAACGCGTCCGGTTGGTCGTTATAGGGCTTTGTGGAACGGTAGGTACCCTTTCAGCATGATACCGGAGTTAGAAGCCTCCTCAAGCTGATATACCGGATCACTGAGCTCATGATCATGCAATAGAGTGCTACAGTTTTCCTGACACCGCTGCAATGAGTAGAGATCGCTTTCGAATTAGCTTGTGTGGAGGATGGGTATTTACCTGCATCTCAGCTGTCAAATCGGCTCGGCTAAATGAACCTGATAGCCGTTCACCGTCCTCGTCAAGGGCCAGGTTGATCCAAAGTCTTTCTATGCCCAGAAGACAACGATAAACCTCGTTCCCAGATAAACAGTAGCCGTGGAATAGCCGAGTTCGTGTTTGACTCAAACAGTCCATATCCAATACAAGTCGTTCGAGATGCACTCCAAAATAGCGCGCTTTGGCAGAGTCTGCGCATGCGCACTGTGCTAGGAAAACGTCTGCTTTGTCGATCAGCACTTCGGTAATCATGAAAATGTCCTGTTTTATGGCGTTCGGCTCACGTTCGAGGATACCGGACATTCTCTTCGGGAGAGTGCCGCTCGCCTCTCGCAACCATTTGTCCTCACCGTAGACGCGACAGAGAGTCTTTTTAACAAAATCGCCAAGGACCGAGGCTATTCTTCGGAACACGCGAAGAAGGACAGCTAGACAGGCTTCTCTTTGCGAAACGACGAAATGAGATTGGGCTGCAGCTGCAGAAAGCGAGCCTGTCGGCTGGCAGGAAGCAAGGTTACTGTCAGACGTCGCCTGCATACTTAATTAATACTGAGGTGTTTAAGCTTCGGGTTTCACTGTACTATGTGTGAACATCAGCCAGATATCCGAACTCTCTTTGACATCTACACGCAGGATTTTGAAAATGTTTCCCGTGGGCTGCCATTCTAAAGAGGTGTTGTCACCCGGTGTTGTCTTGTATCAGTACTAGTCTTAGTGGAACTCTGTGAGGAGGTGAGCTAGGCACGGGTTATTTTAAATAATGGTTCTCGGAGGCGCAGGGAAACTTTTGCACAAAACCAGGATTAACTGTGATATCTAGCTGTTACCTTTTTGCAGTAGGTGATTAAACAGACGTCTCAACGTCTGAGTCGTTTTCCGACCATGCTCACTGATTTGTGCACTTTTCGTATGTTATTGGACTTTCTCCGTGCCCGGCATTCCCCTCTTGAGCGGTTTCCGTAAGAGTTAATTTCCTGATAATGAGGTCAAGTTGGCCTGGTGGAGAACAGTCCTTCTTAAATTTAGAGCACTTTTGATATGTCTTGAAGGTCAAACAAATCCTCTATGGAGAAGCGTTTCAGCCGGTTAACGTTAGTTGCGGCCGGTCAAACGCAGCAAGTCTCGCAATTGAGTCGCAATGCTCACGTGATCATCTCGTGACAATTAGAATGACAGAAGGCGTCTTCCAGGCGCTCAGGCCAGGGTGCAAGAAGGATCTACTACTACTATACGCTACTACGAAACCGACCAGCTACTAGTTTATGGCAACCATCCGCAAACTATAAGGAGATCTTCTCCCTCTTGATCTTGTCTCCAGGTGAGGTAGTCGATCAGGGTGAAGATCTGGTAACCAAACCGTCCGGGCCTGTAAGCAGAAATGATGCGTTGAGTACATTTCTTAATTTCTGTCGTCTTCGTCTAGTGATCATCACGGTAGCTGCTGACGTCTGTGTGACGCTCGCGCCAGTGAGCCGAGAAGTTCCAAGCGTCAGCGTACTCAATTAGAATCCCCGAGAAGTCCTCACAAGTAAGTCATTAGAGACCTTCCGCAAAGCGAAAATTCGCATTCGCCCGGGTTGGAGGCGTTCCGTAGTGGGTATGCGAAAGTTCGCATGTACAATTGCTTCCGCAAAGAGTGAAATACGCGACGCCCGCAAGGGTCAATGCCACATAATAAATGGCCTTCCGCTGCGGAGACCGCAACCCTTGACTGCGTTGCTTCTCATCTCGCATGAAGAGGGCGACTTCACTGAAGAAGAGCTCCTTCTTTTAGTCTTCTTTTGGTTTCGCTTTTGGAGAGTAAATTTTCATCACCGCACTATCCTCGTCAAGCAATAGGCCTCGCGACGAGCAGTGCGTGCGCAAGTTTCGCTTCTCCAAACGTCAGCTACATGAACTCTGTGCGGCCTTGCAACTTCCCGACAAGTTATCTTCCTCCGGTCGCAAGTCTTGGACAGGCTTAGAAAGGCTCCTGTTTGTTCTCCGCAGGCTCGCCGAGCCTATCTCAAGAAACTGAGAGATCTTGTAGAGGAGTTGGGCCGTGCTTACACGAGCCTCAGCCTCGTTTTCAACATCACCCTGCTGTGGATAGTGGATCGATAGTTGTCCTCATTGATCCCTTCACGAGGCCTTTCTTCGCAGCACAAAGAGTTGCTTCTTACCGATCTAGGCTATTGCCAACAAACCTGGGCCGGACTTGCGGCTTTGGGGTATGATCGCCCACACAAACATGCAAAAGACTGGACTCAGGTGGCGAGCCACTTGCGAAAGTTATATTCGCAATCTGGCTGATTTTCAGTCGCGCGGTACGGTCGCGAATATTCGCTGTAGTTTCGCCTACTCAAACCCAGACAGTGGCGGGTATGCAAATTTTCGCTTTTCAGAAGTTAAGGTCTCTATTATCTAATACTTTAGTCCGTCCCATATGCTAGCCCTGTGTGAATCTAAAAATAATATAGTCGTCCTTCCTCATAATGAGCGAGCTCCTAAATTCAGTTGCGGTAACTCTTGTATGTCCGATCCCCAGCTGTTAATCAGTTCAGCGGGAAATGCACATGCATTAGCATGGAAAAGACCTCGTATATACACGCGCATGCGCACCACGGTGTGTCGCTGGCTGTGAGAGTCTTACCAACGAAATGTTTCATGTTCCAGGAGGTGGTGACAATATGGTGGTACATGGTGTGAATAATGCTCCTCATGACTGGGCTTCGTTATCTTTCTCACAACTCGCGTGACGTCACCCATACAAACCGCCTATCTCCTGAGAGGTTGTGAATTTCCGACCACAACCCCTCACCTACGCACCACCTGCTGATCACAATCCCTTACCCACGCGCCATCTGCTGATCCCGACCACTTACTCACGCACTGCAAGGTCGTGAGAAATAGATTCACAGGCCTTGACACTTGGTCGCGACCAGCTGACCCGCTGCATTACAGCCCTCCCCGCTGCGCAGCTCGGGTTGTGTTTGCCGGTCACGCCCTCGGTCTCGGCTATGAATCTATCCTTCTCGCAACTCCGTGACGTCACAAATACAAATTGCTGATCTCTGGCAGGTTGTGATTAATTTTCTTCATCATGCCTACGGGCTGCTGGTTCCTGTCAAAGGTCATTTGTGAATCACAAATGACCTTTGAACTTCTACAACCAGGAATGGTTGCGAGAAACAAATTCATAGCCTAGCCACGCGGCCGTCGATCGGCATGCATCACAGCGCTAGCCGCTGAACGGCTCGGGCTGTAATTCGCCGACCACGACCTCCGGCTCGGCTATGAACTAGTACGTAACTGAGGCTTAGCTATTCGAGTTTAGTTCAAGCTTTATGGCTGCATGCATGCGTATGCAAAGTTTCGCCAGCCTATGACCAGCTGTAGCCCGTGTAGTGCCAGATCGCCTATGAGAAATTTAGTGCTAAGGAAATTACAAACGGGCGCATGCAACTACTTGCTGTGGCACATGCGGCGGGGCCATGAGATGAATTAGACAGGATGTCATTCGGTAATTCACTCAGGAAGTTGTCAGTTTTGCCAGAAAGAGCGCATTGCATGAGGCTGGAAGAGCTTGCTGAGCATTATTAATGGCTATTTCGGGAAAGCTCCAACACTCGGGTCAATGCGTTGCAGTAGAATGCGAAAAGCTAACGTCGGTGTTTCCCACGGCTCCGACTTCACGCGCCACAATTACCATCCACGCAATCGCTTCGATCGTACGATTTATACCAGCACACAATCAAGAGCAAACGGTGTTGGGGTTGCCATGAGCCTTTTTATTGCATATCCGAAACCAAATTCGGTGAAACTTGAAGAGAAATAGCAGCAGAGAGCGTGCGTTGCCAGACCGGGCAACGTCATTTCTTCGATAACCGAGTGGGTTGAAGCACCACCGATCAGCCTCAACCGATCCGTAGACTATTATCTGTGAGCAAGGATGGTCTCGGGCCAGGACCAAGCTGAGCACGATAGCTGTGGTTGCTGCGCGTGATATACCCTACTATGTACCATGGTGTACGTCGTCCACGTCTTGAGTGCAACCTTCGTATTATGAGCTTTACGGTCAGATTTGTTTGTAACGGCGTGCTACAGAACGATTTGCGAAGCTGCAAGCTTTGTACATGTCAGGTTTAGTTAGCTTCGACTGTGGCGCCGTGCCACAGTTCAGGCATAACGTATATTGTCTTATTCTGACGGAGGCTTCGTGCCTCCTCCGTGTAGCATGTTCGTGTCTTTAGCAATTGCGGCCGATGCCACCGATACCAAGGATATGTCTAGCAAAACGGCTGTACTGCGAATCAGATCGACTTTTTTGTGGGCGCTGGGGGTATTGGGTGGGACAAAGAAGACAAAGTTCGCTTACCGATTCGGACTTGAGTCCAATGCTGCTGTTCGCTGAATGTTCTCGAGGAGGCCTTTCGCGCTCTCTCCTACCCCCGATAACCCGGGAGCGAGGGCAGGCTGCACAGGTGATGCGTGGCTGAGTAAGGGTTGGCTTATGCAAATTATGCCCTCCGAGTAGGAAGTGATCATGATACCAGTCACATGCTGTCTGTTGCCTGCCGCAACGTATCATGCGGTCGATCTAGCCGCGCATGTATTACATGTATTATGTTGAACCGTGAGGAACTTCCCGCGGGGGTAGGGCGCGGCGGCCGATCTGAGCGTGTGGCATGTAGAAGCGGAAGCTTTGATTCCCGTCGATGTCTCAATTCACTCTGGTTCCGGTCGCAAGCCTTCAGCTCGAGACAGAGCGCTCGATGGCTCCGGTGATGGAATGCGATCGCGAGTAGACGTGCGGTCGTGCGAGAGACGCTTCCATTGCCTGTTTAAACTTCTGTTTAGGCTGCGCCAAAACCTGCATTTATGATGACCTCGCCACGTGCCAGCAGCAGTTGCATGCGGCGCACGTACGCGTAAAGGGGACCAAGCGAGGCGTGCTAGGCAAACATATGAGTTTATCTTGGTCGCTTTCCGCCTCCCACTTCAGATCGGTTGTTGGAGAAGCAACTAATTGATTCGTAGCTACGAATCAATTAGTCGCCGAAATGAGTTCTGGACGGAGGACGGAGGGTTCTGTAGTGTGGTTTTCCATTTAAACTTTATTTCTGCACATGGTAGGGTCCGCTGGACTTAAGGATGGATTCGCTCCAGAGGGAATGGCTACTAATCAATCGCTGGACAATTCCCCAATCGAACGTGTCTGCGTTGGAGATAGTTCTCATCTCCAATGGTCAGGTGTATTATCCTGGACAGGACGGCTACTAGCTAGTCCACGCCCAGCTGACAAACAGTGGCAAATTGCGCGTACTGCTCGACACTCTACAAACCAAGCCAGCGACTGCTTTCGGGCATTTCAAGCAAGCACTGGGCAAGTGCCGTCCGCAGGTGCTAGAATCTTGCGTTGAGCCTTGTGATGCTTTGGAGAAGTTGGGCGAGACCCTACGTGCTTCCTACCAAGACGAATCGAGGAAGGTGAGACCGCTTCCATGGCTGACAGCTAGCAAAGGCGTGAATGTCGTCGACTTGCTCCCAAATCTTTCCATGATTGACAAACGGGAAGCGGAGTGTATGATGAACAGCGTGGCATCAAGTAGTGATATATGCGAAGAAATGACTATCTGTACTCAAACCCAGATCGCCGTCAAACGGTCCTCATGGAGGATATATTCAGCCAGTTTCAGTCGCTGGAAGAGTGTGTAAACGAAACTGGCCCAGGTATATCACAGCCACCAGCGAAAAGGGCACGTGTGACAAACGTGGTTCAAAGCATGTCGGTGCTTGACGTTCTTTCTCGAGCCAGAGAGGAGGCGTGGCACAATCTGCGGAATGCAAAAATGGTAGGCGCTTACGGTGGTGCCAGCTGCGGAAAAACGTCCTGTCTAATGAAAGCAGCTAGTATGTATGCGGATGGGAAATCACTGCCAGGGTTGCGCATACTGCTTCTGTGGAGATTGCGAGATCCAAACGTGCAGCAAGCGAAAAATTTGCAGGAGCTGCTTCGGGCGTTGACGATAACACTCTCGAAAGAGAACTGTGAAAAGTTTGCGGAGCACCTGTTTGCCACTGGTGGTCGGGGTGTGCTTCTGGCACTAGATGGGATAGACGATCTAGAAGGGGTCAATCGAAGTGCATTTGCCTGGCGACTTTTGCGTCGAGAATCTGTGGAGGAAATTCTGCCAAATGCGTGTGTGCTGGCTACTTCTCGCCCGTGCAATTTGGCTAAAAGCTTCTTTAATCAGTATGAGGTTAATCTAGAGCTTCTCGGATTTACAGAAGAACAATTAGAAGTGCTCGTCGAGAAACAACTTGGCCCAGATGAGCCGGCTACGGCTTCAATACTCTACGGAGTTCTCGTCAAAAACCCCAGCCATGCTTCGTTAATGCTGGTCCCTTTGCTTGCACTAATCACATGTGAAGTTTTCCTAGTGACAGCGGATAGGCCATCAACGACGAGAACGATGCTCTATTCAACTCTGCTAGCTATGGTATTCCGCTGTACTGTGGATCTAAATGAAGGACGAGTAGACCTCCTATCAGGGGAAAGTGATGACGTCCTTTCCACAGCAGCTATACAAGAGCTAACTGGTACAGCCAAACAGCTGCTATCGGAACTAGCAGTTGTCGCCTTCCTGGCCCACAAGCAGGGTAAAGCTGTGTTCGACCACAACTTCGTTCGGCGGAGCGCTTCCATTCAGGCTATTCGGCTAGGACTGTTGACGGGTTACAGCGAAGAAGAAGGAATGGCTGTCGTGCCACGCTATTCCTTTCAGCATCTCACCGTTCAGGAATTTCTCGTGGCCTATCGCCTGGCTGCTCGTACCAAAAACAGGCAGGCACTTCAGGAGACAGCCAAAGAGTTGATCAGATCCAGACACAATCACGTTGTCTGTCAGTTATATTCGGGCTTGCTGGCCCAGAGCCTCCGTCGTGATGTTTTCGCATTTCTCAATCAGTGGCTGCATGAAGGGTGCGAGCGGGAGAGCGAGGAATCACACCATCGGTTACGGGTTTGCTTACAGTGCGCTAAAGAAGCATGCGGGGAGAGCGTTGACGAATTTCCCTCTACCCTCCAACTGCCGAACTGTATAGAGATTGTGCACGCCATAGCTGCCGACCTCACATACTTGTCTCTAGCCGTGCAGAACAGTTAACACATCAGAGAGATATGGCTTCGCTTCGACTCGTTCGTGCTTGACCCAAACTGCGAGAATAAAAGGGTCGCCAGGTGGCTCAGAACACAGACAAGGAAAGCCATGTCGAAGCTAATGACTGCCATCAGAGCTAATCCGTCTGTCTACGTTCTGCTCCTCCTGGGCCCAAAATACAGCTTGTTAGAAGACGAGGGATGGAGACAACTTGTCCGTAAGGTCAAGGATAACGCCCTGACGTCACTGAGTGTTTGCGCATGCCCGTTGGACACAGTGTCGTGTCGTCTGCTCTCCAGTACACTGGAAGAGAATGACACTCCGCCAGGGTTGTGGCTTTGAGGTAACGGTTTGGACGATGTGAGTGTGATCGCGCTGTCCGACGGTCTGCAACGCAACAGAACACTTAAAAAACTGGATCTCACGTGGAACAGCCATGGCAATGACACTGGTGAGCGTCTTCGGCGGAAACTTCGGCACATACGGACACTGAATGTGTAGTGGAGAATTCCAAAAGTGAAAGTTTGACAAGTACATGTACACGATCTGTAAATGCGTTAGAGAATCCACATCGCTGATAACGCCATGTCCGTGACAGACGAGTATTGAAAGCTGCTGAGTGCGGCGTGTAAAATTTCGAATTCTGCTGTAGGCAAACATAATGTCCTTGACCGTGGCATAACCAGAGTTCACAGCTAGGCTGCCTTTGCTCATGTATATTCTTGTGCTTGTGTGGTTCTCTATCTGTGTATTCGCGTACATAGAGAGCCAGCAAGTGTGTGTAGAGAAATTAAAGCCATTCATCTGGAATAATGAGCGTCCAAACACCTTTTCATGAACAACTGAATTCAAGCCTGTGAAGAACTTAATTCAAGTTTCCGCGTGGAGGGTTCTAACCATTTGGTGGTCCTCTCACTGCCCTCGGGCCATTCATAGAGGGTAATAAAGAAATGAAATGACATCATTGGTACGCATTTTACCCCGATCAGCAACAGGAAGAGGATAGGACATCACTGATAGAAATATCTTTCAGTCACAGCAAGAAACATTTAGTAGAGGTTGCGTGTGAACTTGTAAACTCATTCGAAGCAATGTATTCTAATATCTTGAAAGAGAGGATCAAAGGTCGGCGTTTCTAAAATGTCTGTTTGACAATCAGAACTGCTGTACTGGACTAAGGGAAATTGTTAATTTAGTCCGTACGAGTGAATCCCTACTCCTGAGGAAGCGGATGGCATGAGGCAGACACGGCCAATAGTCTTCGTATCCAGTAAAACCTGCGCTTCTTGCCGTCTCTACAGCCGCCTTTGAGAAGATAAGGTTGAACAATCCGATTCAGTCTACACTGACCGTTGTTTTCGGAGATCAGCTTGCACTGATAAGGTTTACTGGAATACTCAGCTGTATCCACCTGCAGCTCGGCCTCCCACCAGACGGACGGATAGTAGGCAGTGTTGTGTTTACATGTCCATTTCCAGGAGCACGAGTCTGTTCCGAATATTGTCGAGTCGTTAAGTCCCATTGCTCGGGGACGGTAAGCTGTAGCATCTTCGAGCTGCTCAGAGTTGCATATTTCGCCCTCAAGCGTATCAAGAGATTCACTCATTGCGGTTTTCTTCTTCAGAACAATTATTTTCGTCAGACTTTCGTCAGCGCAGCCGTCGCTGGGTTACGCTGCTCTAGTGCTTCTCTTCTGAGCAGGTTTAGCGCCGGTTAACTCACTCTGCAGAGAAGAAACGAGAGTAAGCGGTAGGTGGAGATGCGCAAAGCCCGACTGTTTGAAAACCGAAAGCAAACACGTCACAGTTGAAACTTGAAACAAGATACAGAATAGGAAGTCTTGGTTTGCTCTATAGAGAGGCTGCGCCCTTCGTTTCAGCAAGTCGGTAGAATCTTTTGGTATGAACGAAATTCAAAATTCTTCTTGGCCTTCGCTCTCATCTAGAATTATCGACCAGAAAAGAGTTTTACCTGGCATAGAAAAGCGAAGACAACCAGCGCATGCGCAATGCGTCGACTGAAGACCGTCGCTACACTCCCTAAGTGATGTTCCTGTTCCCGTGCCATGATGTGATAAATAAAGAAGGGACAATTTCTGAGTTTGCTGTTAACTAACTTCAGTCGCAAGAGCAGCCTACAGGACAAGATAAGCTGCCCCTCTGATGACTAAACAATTTTCTTTTTCGAGAAAACTTGAGTGAAAAACCACTACTGAATTTGTTGAGCTTTCCAGCCACACTCTCCAAAGGCTCGGAGTCACAGTTTCTATCGAAAAAGAAGGAATCTGGCGCCTTTTATAGCCTTCACCTTAGGTAGCACGAGGCCCGGAGGGTTGGTAAATGTTAAAGGGAAACTATTTGAGCCTGGGATTTTTCCGGATCTGTGCCAGGATAATCTTAATTTTGGTTGTAGTTAAACTCGTCGTTAACTGCCACACTGTTCTTCGCCAACACCCACCCCCAATCGACGTCGATCGAGGGCGGCAAAGTGATTCGAGCTATTGTAAATACACGAAAGGAACGTTCTGAATTAGACACTAAAGCTCCACTGTGTTTACACGGTAAGCAGTAGCCAGCAGCTGTGCCACAGCATGTATGCATGTTGGTGTGAATGGCGCGCGGTCAAGTCGTCTGCTGAAGGTTAAATCAATCTGAAAGCGATCCCTTTCGTGAAGGACACTTGAGCACCAAACGCC
>JAOWAW010117753.1:0-20830 GCA_028565695.1 Nicola tetela
GTGTGTGTGTGTGTGTGTGTGTGTGTGTGTGTGTGTGTGTGTGTGTGTGTGTGTGTGTGTGTGTGTGTGTTGTATCACTTGGTTCATTTTGTTGTGTTCTGTGCCCATGGGGTTATGTGAACAGTTTTGAGAAATTATATGCGGAGAAAACAAGTGCATCATGGGGCATAAGTTAGACAATTATGCAGTAATATGTGGTATGTCGAAATATTAAAACAATGCAACTTACTATGTAATTTTATTATAAACAATAATGATTTTTTACAAAGAAAACTTACAGTGCAGAGTCCCAATGCACAAGTACAAAGGTTTTAGACAAAAAAAAAAACAAGCAAAACGCAGAAGAGTTATAACAGTGGAAACTGATCTGCCATCAACCAAAGTCCACACCAGAAAAACAAACTAGTCTAGCCATGATCTGTTTTTCAATACTTGAAGTGAAAATGTTGCTAACGAATCATACTCAATTATGCAACATTACACAGAACACCCATGATTTTGCAGTTGCTGAATGATGTGAACAATTACACATCTGTGTAATCCCATGGGGACAGTATGTTGTTTTCACTTAAAGAAGGTAACTGTGTGTCAATGGAGACTTGTTTTCACCACACAGCATTTCACATGCAAAGGGTGATCAACCATGCAACTTACGCAAGCCTAGTAGTAGGAGGCAATCTGACTATGTCAACACACGGCAAAGGGCGATCTGTACTCCGAAACAGGACTTACTCAAGCTTCAAAACTCCAGTTAAACGCTAAAGGTGATCTAGGCACTGAACCTTGAAAGTAGAACTGTCTACTGTAACTTCAAGATTGTTCAACTCATTACGGAAACACCATGGTTTATATGGAAAATGATAGCCTCCTGGCAGTACGCGTACCCTGTGTATACAGTTGTGAATGTGAAAGGCCACACACACACACACACACACTCTGTGCATGCATCCCAAATAAGCTTAATGGGTGCACAAACCCAGCCTGATCAAGACAAACCTGAATTAATTTTTGACCTCTAGCTCTGAATGTAGGGACGAAGAAGGCCAACATTTTACAGTAATTATTCTTTGCCTGAAGATGGCCAGAGGAATCATGGTTGAAATGAGTTGAGCAATAGTCTGCACTCAGATATGTACCAAGAGTTTTAGTTAATTTTAGTCCCTGGCTATTCTGTATTCATAAAAATTTAGTAGAGGTAGTAATGACTGTGCTAAGCTTAGAAAGCTTGACCAATCGGACTACATCAGTTTTATGTGGACTATGCATGCACACAGTTTGCATTGAGAGCTCAGGAACAGAGTCCAGCTATGCATGTAGAGAAGCATTTCAAGTTGATGTGAATTAGGGCATATAATTAAATTTTAGCTATACATGTACTTTGTGTTGGCATGGCAGGACCTTCACTAAAAGACTGTACTGTGATTTCTCAAATATAATTGGCTTTGTTATGCCTCAGGATGTCCCACTCCAATTTTATTGCATGCATATATAACTTTAGACTAACCCTCACGACAGCAAGTATATCATGCAAAGCTGCATCGCATACTGCTCTTGTGTGAAGACAAGACTTTGATTGAAACAAACCCAGTATCTTCATATTGTGTATGATAGAATCAATCTGAGCATGTATAAAAAAAGACATTTTTTGAGACACAGTATTGAGACAGACACAGCAAAGAGAGAGAATGCTGATGCCATTTCTATGCTTCATGTACTAACACAGTATAGTATAGATCCTTCTTGGATGTGGACAGGTCAGGAGTTTGAGCATTTATGTTTACAATGTGCGAGCAGGTCTGTGAAGGTTCCATGTGCATCTCTGGTCAAGGACAAGATAGTCCACATTATTTTTATCTTCCCTGGTGACATGAAAATCATTACAATCAAAGCAGTGTTTTACTCATAATCAGACCGTTTCCCCTGGAAACTAGCACACTGAGCTATAACAATGTCCAATTGTATGGGCCAACTTGGCGAAATACTGATGTATGATCATTACTGTCAATTCATTGCTGCTTATCTGCATTTTCAGACAAACTTAGGAATAGTAGTTGAAAGCAAGCACTCTAATGTTGTTAGTACTCCTACTGTGTGCATTGCATGGATACAACTAGCTTAAAATTCTGAAACAATGCTTGTTAAGAAGAGTATGAGTGCAATTGAAAATGAAAACCATAAACACAGAGAAGACTTGACGAAATGTGTGTGTGTGAGTGTTGCAAACTTATCTAGTAATCATATTTGGTGGGATGTGACCACAATCACCTAATGCATACACTGAAACATGGCCTGAAGGACGAATGTTCACTTGAGTAATGCTGCAGTGTGCAAGGCTAATTCGTAACCATGCTTCTGGTGGTAACTGTAAAGCTCTGCGAACGATCAAACAAAAAGTACCTAATTAGCATCAAAGTTGCCACATCAAGGGCAGAGCAAATATACATACAGATGTAAGGCACACAAAAAAGAAAGAGTTATGGTTAGTTGGCCTCTTACTGAAATTCTTGAAAATTTCAGCAGCTTTCAATTTTTGTTTAAGTGTTTAAATTAGTGATGCTGAAAGTTTCGTGGATGTGTGAGTTGTGTATGCATAGAACACATTACAGTTAGCCCTCGCTAATCAGCATCCTTGAGATTTGGCATCATTCTCTATGAAACGAATCTACTAGTAAAGCATTGGTTTTGCCCTCATTAATCCAGCACCCTTTGATTCTGCCTCCTGTTGTCAATTTTTCACACAAATAACAGGAAATATATGTACTTTCCCTTATTAATCCAGCAGTATCTGGCGACCCCAGTTCACAATAGCAGGGTATGAGCTATTTTTCTTCCTAACTTGCATTTTTTTCCCCTCTTTGGCTTCTTTATCTTGGTTTGCATTGTGTATAATATGGTATGGATTGAGGGTGTACTTGTTGAAGTGGCAGGAATGAATCACCCTTGTCTATCCAGCATCCTCAATAATCCAGCTGAATTTAACTGCTATAAACACTGCTGGATTAACAAGGGCAAACTGTATTATCAAGTGAGTCGTGAAATTACAAAGCCGGTAAAATCCTGCTTTGCCCCCTACTGCCGAACTTTCCACTGTCGAAAATTTCAAGAATTACAGTATTTGTGCCACTCACGCATGCACCCTCCCGCGCGCGCACACACACTGTACCAAACCATTGACATTAGCCTCATTCTTTCACGCATGCATAAAGTTATGGAATCATTCAGCTGTCTAGTAATTCGTTCCCACCAAAGTTTCCGGCATGACAGCTGAAGCTTGCGACACAGTTTCACCAGGAACTATCACGATGAAAGGGTCTCACCTGCAGACGAAATACCGAATGACATTTCCATGACACACGAAAACTTCTACACTGTCCTCTTTCTGCTCGACATCAGCTCGATGAAAGTACTTCCGAAAAGCTGCCTCGATGCGGGCACCATCCGTAAAGAACTGCTGAATTCATAAGCACAGACAGACAACCAACTTCATCAGTCGTACATCTACTCTCTGCTGAACAGATTCAAATGTGAGCACCGACAAGTGGGGCCATAAACCCTGTTGTCTTTCATGTACACTACATCGCAAACATGTCCTTCTTTGTATGACTTCTATGGTTTAGACTATCAATACTATCATTATTGCATGACCATCAGAAACACAGGCCAGTGAACATCGACGCTGAAAGAAAGAAATAAGAGTACAGGAAAACAGCACGTGAACTACAATTATAGTATGATATCAAGAGAGCACCCCAACCTTTTCCTCGGGCCTCCAGGTTTTCGATGGCGGCTCAGGAGGACATGGGGATCCCTCTCTTAGCATATCACAACTTCGTGCCGGAATATTGGGAAAAGCCTTAGATACATACTCAAAAGTCTCGCGAGCGCGAGTCATTGTTGAATAATAGATAATCGTTGGTTTAATTCCTAACTGCAAGAGACGCTGGGCAGTAAACTCCGCCTGTCGCCGGCCCAAGTTTGTGAGAGTCCTGTCATCATCGGTGGTACCAGCCATATTGTACTGACCATGGCGGATAAAGTAAAGCCTTCGAACAGCAGTGGGTCGTCCAACATCTCCTTCTAATGATTTGCTCTTCTTTTCCAGCTTCGTATTGGGATCTCTTCGGTCCCAGTTCTCGTCCCAAAGTGACGAAGGGCCACGAGTAGCAATGTCATCAACTGGAATCTTTGGTGCTGGGGCAGCTAGTGCCGTAGGAATGATACCTCCAGAGGTTTCTCTGTTTGACACAACCCAATACGATAAGGAGGCAACAGAAGCCAAAGAGCAAGATGGTAGGAGAATTCGGCTCCAAATCATTGTTAACAGTATTTACTCGACGGAGGAATATACCGACATGAAGTTCTCAACTTTCCTCTCACTGTAAATCACTACATTGCCCACAAATACTTGAAAGAACTTGCAAGAAGTAATCTTTACATATTACTTCGACCCTTCTTCGTCTGAGCAGTTTTCTATCTGCTGTTACATGTCCAGATGTGTAACAGGTAGATCTACTCGATCGCTGGCGATTGCATTGCGAAAATGCCTTGCGTCGCGTCGCCATTGCAGTAACCATAGAAATATTAAAAATGGCGTCAAATACATGTACTCGCTGATGGTGACAAGTTCAGCGGTTAGCTTAGTTACATGCTTACCCGTATGCAATTACACGATCCAGTTTTGCAATTCTTGTCAGGTAGCGGCAGCCATGGGCAACATGTAGACAGTGGGGGGCCGGGGAAAGTTGGATGGATTTGCCGCTCACACCGAGGAAGGCTTTCACGCAAGTTTCCATTTGCGGCATAATTATATAAGCTTCAGAAGTCGCTGTTTGTGCAGAATGGCAAGTTGATTCTAAGTCTTCGATTAGAGTTTGATTTCAAACACAAGCTTGCGCAGTATATCCGTCATGGCAACTGCAATGGCCACTGAGGACGAGGTGATCAAAAAGCGCCTTCTGATGGACGGCGAGGGAGATGGTGATGACCGGAGGTTAAATCGTTTGCTACGTACATTTTTGCGATTTTGCTCTCTCAACTCTCCAGAAGATGAAGCAGAAAGGTCAGATCGCTTTCCTTTCCACATTGTTGCTTGGTGTTCACCTTTATTTTCTTTTTCTCCGGATTTAGGGCAAGCCTATACCAAAAGCTCTGTATAACTATTAGCCAGTGTGAGTTTGCGATGAGCAAGATGCAACTTATTCACGATATGAACCGCCGGGAGATGGTGAATTATGAGCGTGCGCTCACAGATATAGGTATGATTTGTTGGCGCGAGAGGTGTTTGAAACTGTGATTTCCTTCATCAGATCTGTACGATTGGTTGCGCCTCCTGCTATGTATGATTCTGACTTCAATCCACCTTTGCGCATCGAAGCTGTTCAAGAACATTGATTTTAGTGTATTTTTGGTGTTTCCTCATTGACTGGAAATCGGAAAGTTTTCTTGTGCCATACTGCAATAACAATTTACAAGGCAGAGTGCAAGAGAGCAGTGAAGACCTTCTTGAAGATTTTATTTTACTATTGGCAGGTTAGTAAATGTCGACACTGCCCGACTCAACAGTATTTTATGCAATTGAATATTCTAATAATCACATCACAGAATTTAGTACTTTTGATCTCACGACCCAGGCCCATAGGCGTAGGAGCTGACGATGGGTTCAAACTTCTAATATTAGATTATGTGCCCAGTGTGTGTGCACGTGAGTTTAAGGTTTCAATCCCAGGCTTTACCTGAGTTCCCAGCAGCAGTTGTATACCTATGTACGTTTATGTGTAGAATCTGTTGTTATACATTTCACATTCTAGTGTGTGTATGTACAATGTTAGGATGCCTCTGAATAAGTGCCGCCTCTGACAAGGCTTTAAAATAATGAACACATGTGCTTGATTTAATATCCAGGGTGGGAATCTACAAGTGCTTAACTGTGTGTACACTGACTGGCATTATGAAAAATGCTTCTGGTAACACATCTCTCAACCAGTTTTTTTTTCATTTGCAACTACCTGTAGGAATGTAACTTAATTGAGTGTGTGAAAACAAGGCTGTGGTTGATCTTGCACTGAGTATGAAATAATAAGTTTGAGCTTCCCTTTGAATAGGGATATATCAAAAGTGGCATCCAAAAAAAATTAAGCTCACAGGTAGCTATTTGTACAAGTAGCCATTTTTATTGTTTCAGCAAGGCTATTTAGGGCATCCTCACACTGTGTCAAAAAATCATCAGAGTAAATGTAAACAACAGTCATGTACTGGGTAGTAAAAGAGTGTTTACGTTCATGCACACACACTGATTGGGTTTACAGGTTTCACTGGCTGGTCAAAGGTGCTTGTCAACATAGGAACTAAAATATGCAAGTGCAATTCATTATGAGTGTCTCGCTTTGTCTTGTTATGCAAGAACAAAGCTCATGCACAAGAACAAGGGCTTTTCAAAGGGACGAAGATGCAGCAACTATTAATTTTTGGGCTTCAGGGATAGAACAGCTTTGTGTCCTCACAGATTTTCAGCCTTGGACGCACATTCACAACTCATATCCACATTAAAACGCAGCAGTATCAAGATATTGTGATGCCAGAACGCTGGTAGCTGTACACCAAATCACATAATGATCTTGCTGTTGGAACAAAGGATACGATGACGCAGTAGGCAATGCAAGCTCTTCAAAAAGCTTCCCTGCGTGGTGACATGGTCTGTCTAGGAGTGTCTCTGACCAAATACAGCATGTACACTGTTTACCTTGCTTTACTTTCGGTTTACCCTTTGACCCCTTCATGCGCCACGTGGATGTTTATCTTTTCTTTGGTGAGTGTTGACTGATGTTTTGAGTCACATGCCGGACATATAATGTTGTTAGGTAACTTTACTGTTTACAGAGATTTTGACGCAGTGAGACACCCATGTCAATGTGTGTAGTTGTTAATGCTGAATATCAATGTGTGTAATTGTTAATGCTGAATATCATGTTGACAGTCCTTAGGTATTTGAATTTCGCTTTTCATGGCCTTTTGCTCTCACACAGGTGACTAATGGCATTGTTTGCAAACTTTCTACAAGCCCTGTTCTGGTCACCCATATATGGGTTTGTGGTAGGGGTAAAATGATTATACCAATTAATCGGTTGATAATCACTAAGGCCTTACCAAGCGATTAATTTCCATGTAATGCGGCTTATCGGCTGAAAATAATCAGGATTTGAGGTTTGAGTTGCCATCGTTCCTCCCACGTATATACATATGCACATGTGGCCTGCCAATGGCAGCACACCATCTAGCCACAAAAAATGCTTCAGTTTAGCCTGTAGCTGTAGCACAGATATCCACTTTGAGTGCAGGGGAAGAGAAGATGGAAGGTAAAAGGCAGCTTAAGTCCTAAGTGTGGTCATTCTTCTGTCAGCAAGAAAAGTCTTGCAAATGTACCCTTTGCAGGAAAGAGTACGCTCAACAAAGTGGTACATCTAATCTGTACACACATCTGAATCTGCTCACCCCAAGCAGTACATATGTATATGTTGGTTCGCCCTGTTAGTGAGGAGGCCGCCAACCCGAGTACCGTAACAAGGGGTACTTGAAGGTGATTCAGGGCCCCTACAGGTTTCCCACCAAAAACTTTCTGGGGTAAAGTAATTGTTAAGCCGATAAGCTGATTGCTAAGAGATCTCCTTAATTGCTAATGTAAAAATGACAATCGTTTCACCCCTAGTTTGTGGACAGCTATAGGACCTTGGCATGCTACAGGGTCCAACATTGGACTTGAACCTCGAAGAAGGATCCGTCTGTGTTTAGCGTAGCTCCACCATATTTTCTTAATGTGGGCAATCCCTTGGGCAATTTTTTTTAATAATTATAGAAATGATGGGAATATTATTGGCTGCTTTGTCTGCCTTCCCACTGGTGGTGGTTGGGGTCAGTCAGCATCTGACAATCCTTGTCCCTCTGCCCTCACCCAAAATGGCCTCTAGCACTAATCTGAAATAACCATCTCCATGTATAAGCAGGTCCTGATATGCATTCGTACGAATATGCTCAAGCTGTGCACAATCTCGCCGTGAGTACCAGCTCATGCATATGCCAAATGGTGACCATTCATGTGTCCGGGATAACTAAGACAAGAGAAGAAAATGAGGGAAAAGATATTTTCATTTCACACCTATAGCCATTGACCCCTGGGAGGTGGCAGAAAAAAACCGATTGGGAAGGAAAAACTGTGACAAAAAGCAGCATTCTGGGCTCAGATTAACTTATTTTAGAGAAGCCATATAAGATTCGGAAGAGACTTGAAAAAGCCAAAAGCTGCCATCAGTGAAAAAAGCCAGACTGAAAAACAGATGAAGAGGCAGGAGGGAGGGCAAAACACTGACAAAGTGGCCTTACAGTCACTTGTGAGACCAACTACAGTGACGAGTACAGTTTGGCCATGTCGCTTTTTTAACCATGGACACCAGCATAAGTGCATGTATCTGAAATTCATCTTTTTTTTGTCTAACTCTTTGCCTTGAACAACGAAAAAACTTAAGTCTTTTCAGTAATCAATAATTCTGAACACCCTGTTATTTTTTTTCATTTCTTTTGTAGAGCTGAAAATTGCTGATGCACACCAGCAGATCACAGACAGACATGAGGAGTTACAGAATGCTCGGCAGATTCGGAAGAATCGTGAAAGTAAGACTTTGGAGGGTGTATCAGAGTTTTGACTCCTTTGTGGGGAAATTATATCTGATGAGACTTTTGATGATCCTGAGACTTTGTACAATGTGTTGCTGTGTTTTTATGAGGGTGACAGCGTTACATGTCAGTGTGTTTTGTGGGGTGTAAGGATGTTTTTTTTTTGTGTTTTATGGGGGTGTTAGGAATCAGGATGTGTTATTGTGTTTTATGTGGTGTTAGTTTGTTCACTGATGTTATTGGTGTTGGGTTTTTTTGTCACTGAAGTTACGTTCATTCTTTTTCCACTGGGAGGTTAGATTCATTCATAGGTATGATCACTTTCTCCAGCTATGAACTCTATTGTAAATGACATCTTGAGGATTATCCTGTTCATCAGATTTTATGGCTAAAATCCTGACAAAGAGAAAGGTAATCTTCAAATCGTCGTTTGCAATAAAGTTTCATTGAAGTTGTAGATGTTTTTTAACTGAAGTTGATTATTTTCACTGTAGTTGATAATTATTTTCACTGAAGTTGATTTTTTTCACCCAAGTTGTTGGTTTTTTTTTATTGTAGGTTATAATGCTCTTATCAAGATAATTCAGCAACATCCTGCTCGGCAAGAAACTACAAGGTAAGCAAAGAGAGTACTTATTACGTGTTTACAACAAGGAGAGTTTCCTCTTTTGTTTGGATGTTCTGTTTGGCTGTGAGTGTGGCCAAGGAATACACATAGTCCAGTTGATGCTATTTGCTACGGTGTTAGTTGTAGTGCCACCTAACCGTAAGCAGCCTGGTCGAGAAAATGATGATGCCCTGGTGTCATGATAACAGTGCATAAATTCTGCTGGACAGCTGCTCCTCCATTATGAGATAGTGGAAACATTCGTAGCTGTTTTCTGTTAGAGAAGAATACCTTGCACTGTTTTCTTCAATCAAAAAGTGTTTTTCTCTCTCAGCCAACTTATTCTAGCTCAAAGATAATAGCACATCATAATAGCCAGCCTCTATATACAGAAGAGTCCCTACTCTCTGTTGCTTTACTGCTCTCCAGTGTAATCTAGTTGTTCCTGTACACTGTAGGAGCAGAAAAGTTCCATATCTAATTCTGGAGCAGAGAACTGTTCCCAGTGATCCCTGTCACAAACTTCTCGTGACAGACCTGGTAGAGTCTCCAGCGACCTAATTACAGCTTGACTGCAAAACTATCTTCTCGACTTACCACAGATATGTTAGAGATAAGGCAATGAAGACATCGCCCATTGTACTCTAGAATTCAATAAAGCGTTGCGATTGGCAGCAAACAACTAGAAGTGTGGAAGGAATCATGGCTTACATCAGAAGCAGTCATGGTTTGTAGTTCAACTTTGTGCCAGAATCATTCAATGTTTATGCCAGAAGCGGCCATGAGAGAAAGTTTAGCCCGCTGTCGTTGATCTGCAGGTTGTGTATTGACAAAGTCCCCACGGCCTTAGCTAAATCCAAATAGCTTTAGTATTTCAAGCTTGTAAAAAAGGAAGAATAGTTCCAGAAAGTGTGCAATTTGTTGATTGATTTGTCATTTTGTGTGGTTTCTTTACAATGTGTCCTGGTCTGCCATGCGAAGGCTGTAAAGTATGGAGACAGGTCTTGCCCCTAATCTCGAGATAAGCAGCCCAAATCTGGGGATGTAGTTAAAGTAATGCTGGCTTGGGTTATACTAGTTATCGACTTCAAATTTGAATGAGAACATACATGTAGTCTAGCATCTCTACTATGCAATGGAACTTTGAAAGAAAGGGGCACTCTTTTGTCATACACTTCACCAGCAGTACCATAAGGCCACATACATTGATGAATCGCAGTGGGTCAGTTTTGGAAGTTTGATGTTTTATCCTTTAGGCCGTGTGCTTTTTTTTCTGTGTTTGTCGTCACACGTGTGTAGCTCTTTCCGCCAAATAGGAAAACAAAATAAGAAATAATAAATCACATTTTGCCGGATCCTGTGGTGCCAGCATGCATGGCACATGCACGCCTGAAGTGGACTACTGTGCATTTAGAAGCTCATCCAGCCTTTTCCCATGGCTGTCCCTAGATGCAAGGCGGCCCTGAGCAAAGGCCAAATCCTATCCCTGATGCCATTAGCCAGCACAAGTGCCAGACAGTTCTTCCTGCATGTTGTGGCTGTGAAGACAAAGATATTGCCATGCGTACAAGAGGGAAAGTAGGTGGTCCACTCATCATAAGAAAAACTCTCTGGGTAGCTGAAAGATCTCAACTTCTGTGGCTAGCATAATTGTATGTTTACACAGTTGGGTCTCGCATTAGTTTTAGAGACAAGTATGATCTTGACCATGCATGTGCTCAGCAATGTCAACTGCACCTGCAAGCTACATTTACAACACATTCATGTTGAAACTACCTTTTTGCCTCCACTGGTTATCAATGAAAGCCTTCTGTATTTACAAGCTAGTGTCCATGTTTTTGTTTGTTTGTTTTTTTTTAGCTTAACCACATGCCTTTTTGGCCAAAAAAGTGACACGAAACATAGAAAAAAAGCACATGGCCTTTTTTCACCTGCTCAGGTTTCTTTTGCCAATAAAGATTCCAAAGGTAGCTTACTCAATCCATTAGTGTTCTATGTTTAATGTATTTGCTACCAAGGGTTTCTTGATCCCTAATAGTTTGAGTGGTTATGATTCGTGATTACAGTCAACTCTTGTTAAGACAATCATAAAGAAGATGAACTTTCAGTTAAGATGAGCTAATCTCAAACATATGGTTGGCCTTGGATCAACCTCAGTCAAAGTATTCTGGGCAAACTCTTGCATAAGCCAAAAGAATTTCAGATCTGGCAGAGGACAATTAATGGATATGATGAACTTTGCTGACCACTGGGTCCTGACAGGGCCTTGTGTGGGAAGAGCACCATAGAAATACGAATGTAGTTTAGCGTACCACATGAAAATTCACACCTCTTTCATTGATCGCAGTATATTGTGCTGTAAATATAACCTTACCAGCGTATGCAGCTTACTACATGTAGTAGCCCAATATGCCAGGGGTGGGTTAGGAAGAGTTGGGCAGATCAACTTCGGATAAGACGAACTCTCTCTCTTCCCTTCCTCTGGCTCCCTTAAGTTTGTCCATACGAGAGTCAACTATCTTAAGGTGCCTATGTCATGCTATTTGTGGCCATTTTCCTGTGAGGAAAATCCCATAGCAACCATTTGGTTCACATAGAAAAGGCCGGCAGAACTGCATGGACAAGCATGATAAGCCACTGCATATGTAGCTAAAGAATGGTGTGCCGCTTGAAGTGTATTGTATAAAAACCATAGCATTTATACTGTGACTGGTTATGAGTTGTGATTAATATGGTATTGGTGCGTTATGAATTCGTGTTGTGACTTGCATCCAATGAAGTGTGTTTATATGCACAACAGTAATGTTTACATTTTTTTTGCTCTTTGGAAAAGTGAAAAATTATTTTTGTAAGATTTCCTGAACGCTGTGTTTCAAAGAGTTTCTTTTTGCCTCCTTGCAGTCAACTAGAAGCTTTGGAGAAAGAACTGAAGGGTCTTAATGATGCAAAGGAATCTCTGCAATCAAAGGTCAGTGTTAGGTTTCCTTTCTCTGATCATCACAACCTTCGGTTACTGTAATTTCAGAAAATTTCAGTTAAATTTTTGGTAATCTTTGCCTAATGGGCTTTCCATGTCTCTTTGTTTTCAGTAGACTGTGCTACAGGTGCTCTGCAGATATGTAAATTACTTATTTAGGTGTACATTTAATTTTGGTATTAGAGAGTTATAACAAAATTACCAAAATGAAATGGATACCAGTGTTTTTTAATTGTCCTAAACAGCTCCAACTCCGCTACTCTCATCTTGTGGTGTCCTCAATTTTTGTCCATTTTCTTTTAAGTTCTTCATTATGAAATGGGCTATGAAACGTTGTTACAGATTTTGATACATGTATTTCCTTCTGTAGAAATAGTGGCAGCCTAATGAAGGAGGAAAAACCCAGTGAAAAACTGATTTTGCAAATTTTTAGCCAAAATAAAAATTTGTGTTTGCGTTTTAAAAATCTGTTGCAAAGATTTTTGCATCTGGATGTTGTTTAAAGTGAGAGAAAGGGAGGTGCCTTGCTCAAAACATAAAATTAGGAGAAATTACATGAATTTGAGCAATTTTTCCCTTCAGATGTGTCCAGCACATGCTAACAGCCAGTCGCTTAAATTAGCTGAATTAACTCCAGTGTCAATTTTTCAGTCAGATAGTCTTTCTGGAAAGATGAAACCATGCTTGAGCATTGTCTTGTGGAGACAGGTTATGAAGGGCTGTAGGAAAATGTTACTGAATGTTTCAGAACAAAGTATTCCAAACTCATCTATCATAGCACTCATATCCTATTGTAGCAGTCAGATCCAGGAGTTGCGTTGAAGTAAGCTTAAAAAACCGTTGCTATGGTTTTCAGGGAATCATGTTGGGATGTCACATTTCCATGTTGTGATGTTGTAATGTTTTGGTAGTTTTTAAAATATTTTAATACACGTGAAATGTTAGTACCCTAGCTCTTGCATGCAAAATATACGAAATAAAATGCAAACTATTAATCCTGGATTTCCAGTATTTGGCTGTTTGAAACAATAAAAGCTCAGTCTCCAATAGTATTATTGATAAAATAGAAGCCCAGGGTTTGTATTAGAAAGAATATAGTGTACACTTTTTGGTCCTCCAAATAACTCTTGTGTTGTACACCAGGTAGTAAAGTTTGATATTGATAGACCAATAGACAAACAACATTTGTGTCAAATTTTATTGCCATTAGTGAAAGGGTATCGAAGGTATGAGGAGGGAGCACTTTTGAAATGTTGAAAAAGTCTGGCCCTGATAGTGTTCAGCACAATAAAGGGTGACAAAGGGCACAGAGATCCTACTATTCACCGACTATGGCCGTTCACCTTGTGCTGTAGTGCTTGTTGAGTGTTCAATTTCATGATTAAATCTCAATCTTGTCCATGACGGACGTTATAACATACCATATGCAAAGTCTGTGTGTTTGTCAGTTTATATAGTATGGCATACAGGTTGTTTTAATGCTTCTTTCTGATATTTCTTTTGGTGTTTTGGACAGTTGAATCTTCGACGTAAGCAGTTTCATCTCCTCATGCTGTCCATTGTCGAATTGCAAGGTGTTCTTAATGGTAAGAGTTGACATGTATGAAGTGTTCTAAATGGTAAGAGTTGACGTGTGTGAAGTATTCTTAATGGTAAGAGTTGATGTCCATAAAGTGAATGGAGTGATGGAGAAACAGAAAAGTGGGAAGAGGGTGTATGTGTATAGTTTGCAGTGGAATTTGACTGTTGTAGACAGGTCAGTCAGTGTAAGGAGTGTTTGCAGTGGGTATGCTTCCTATCTCTCTCTCTCTTTCTCTCCCTCTCTCTCTCTCTCTCTTTCTCTTTCTCTCTTTCTTGTACTCTTTCTCTCTCATACTATTTCTCTCTCCCATTTCCTCTCTTTCCATGTGTTCATTGACTTTTGCTTTACCTCTCTCTCTTTTTTTTTTCTCTCTCTCTCTCTCTCTCCCTTGCTCATTGTTCTAATTTCTTTCTGCCAGTTGTCTCCTTTACAATGGGACTCAGTTATAAGGTACCCCTAGGGAAACCCAAAGAGTACTAACCATCAGTGTATGGCAACCCATGAATGAGATGAATTATGGGTGTATGTATAGTCCACCTGTATATCAGCTACCACGTACAATATGTGTGCATTGTAGAACAAGATGGTGTTGGCAATCAGTGTAAACATCTTGTGGAAACACGTTATGCATTTAAGTCCTGTCATGTCGAGCCAGCCCATCTGGATGCCTACTTTAGGCACAGTGCCAGCTTCTCCAGAAACCTTGGCCTAAGAGTTTCATCAAAATCTGTCATGTAGAATCTAACCTTCCACCGATTATTATACTGCTGTTGCACAGATGAATCATTGTGAGATATGTGGCTTTCTCAAAGAAGATAAAATCATTAATAAGTTAATAGAGCAGTAATTGGATTTTTTTCCACTCCAGAGCAATAGCAGTGTTGATGAGATCTTGTGTCGGCTCGTCACTCTGGGAATAGCAATGCACTGTCTATTTTTTTGGCTTTGTAGCCTTAGACTGCATACTGTAAACTCCACACCAGACCAGTTTATGCATACCTGGTTCCTGGATCAAACCAACCAGTACATTAGACATACTGATCTTAACTACAATTTCGGCCAGGTATGTGTACTCATATTTTTGCACGTTGGACCACAATCGTGAAGAACAAAAGGCAAACCTGTGCATTTGAAACTGCCAAAAGTACGCTCTAACCAAAGATTTGTTTAGCATGGGAAGGTATTTTTAGTAGATTTTACCTGAAAGTACATCTTATGTAAGAGGACTGTTCAGCATTTGCATACTGCCCTGTTTAGTCATTGCCTGGAAGGACCTGTTATCTGAATGTACATACTAAGCCATGTACGCAATAATCAAGCTCTGTTGTATTCTGCTGTTCTCTCTCACACATTCAGTAAAGAGTATTCAAAAATTGATCTCTGACCAATATTTCCTCTTTGTCTGCAGATGACAAGGATGTTTCTATTGATGCCAGTTCTTTGTAATTGGATGGCTTGTCATAGACACCAGCAGTTGCGTTTGAGTTCCTTATTGAAGAGTTCAACAGAAATCATTTGTTTTTTTTGCAGTTCTTGTTAAGTAGCTGTTTGTTGTAGGATATGCAGTTCTATGTCCTACATGCACTCACCAGAACTGTGCATGTAAGCCCTTACACACAAAACCTAACAAGTAACAACAAGCAGTGGTTTTTTTTCTACCTGATTTCTCCTTCTTTCCTGATTTCCTTTTGCGTCTGTCTGCTCTCTTGCTTCTTTCTGTCAATGTTTCTGTATCTCATCAACTAATTTTTGCCATCTCTTCCTGTGCTCTTGTAAATCCTTTGCTCAACCTGAATTGAAAAGAAAATTCTTACACTATAAAAGAATAAATTCTACAAACACCTACTCTTTGCTGTAGCTTACTTTCTGTTGATAAGGAGGGGAGGGGGGAGTTGATTGATGTAAACAATACTAGGCATGATCACCTCATGCTTTAAAAGCCTTTGCATACTGCACTATGGCTGACTACTGGGAGTTGTCACAGGTGTTTATACCACTGATGAGATTTGATGTCAACTGATAGATGGATATCTACACTCAACTCTATCATGATTGTCTTGCAGTACAGTGATATTGGTTACCTACCAGCATTGTACTGGGCTAACTGTAGAACTGGACATTTTTGTTCATGAAATTGTCTGTTAATTCATAAAACGCAACCTTTTGTTTGGAATTTTTGAATCTGGAATGGGAAGTGAAGCATTAGCAAAGCAGAAAAAAAATGCCACCCCAACCCAACCAGGGCACTCAGCTTATGCGGCTGATGCTCTACCACTTAAGCTATTGGGACTGGCCTACCTCTGGTCAGTCCGGGAGATGCTCTCAGCCACCCCACCTCTGCTTCACAACATAGGCCTATCGGAGGCCCACTGACTTTTCCTGCTCCCGGACTGACCAGAGGTAGGCCAGTCCCGATAGCTTAAGTGGTAGAGCATCAGCCCCATAAGCTGAGGGTCCTGGTTGGGACAGGTTGGCGTTTTTTTTTCTGCTTCACTAATGCTTCACTTCCCATTCCAGATTTGAACTACATTCACTCCTATCCTTCAATATTTAATATTTAATTGATTTTTGATATTCAAGTATTGGGAGTTGAAAATATAGTTTTACCTACATTATGCTGTAGCCCTACTGGGTGAAAACATTATGCTGTAGCCCTAATGGGTGAAGACATTTAGCTGGGCTGATGATTACTTTTAGATAAAATTAGAAATGCCAAATATTTGAACATTGTGTGTGTATTGTAGATCAGTATGCAACATCATTCATTGCGGATATTAAACTATACCTAAGGTATTTTCTTGTATGCGATTGAAATAACAATAATTGCGACCTTCTAAAAGACAACTGCTGAAGACGCTGCCATGATGGTGGTGGTGGTGGTGGTGGTGGTGGTGGTGGTGGTGGTGGTGGTGGTGGTGGTGGTGGTGATGGTGGTGGTGATGATGAGGATGATGATGATGAAGGCTTCTCTACCTGAGAAGATGTGAAATGAAAGCCACCATGGCATGCATACTGTAGTTATAGGCCCTCGGAGTAGAGTAACTTCCATGTTTGTTGCGTTATTAACGAAACTTTCTAGCTTTTTTGGCTGGACGAAGCACCACTCTATTTGCACTCATGTTTTTTTTAGTTTCGCGAGTTTCAATGCTGATTCACATACTACTCAGTAGTAGGCCTACATTTACCACATGTACATGTACATGCATAGCATGCGTTTCATCCCTAGTGGGCATGTGGTGACTTTAAAAGGAAGCTTTGACGAGGTGCGCTGTCTAAGCGTGGTTAATAGTACTCACATAGCTGTGCATGTCGCGTTGGCACGCTAATGTTGCTATGCTACTGTTGCTACACTATGACCTCCATGCTACTGCAGCTGTCGCCATTTGCACGGCGCCATTTTATGTTTACAGTATACCGCAGCCTTGCCTGGGTTGTTCTACCTTTGCTGCAAAGGCTCGGAGAAGGATCAGTCTCTCTTCCTTTTATTTTTTCCCACCCATTTCCTCCCTTCTTTCTTATGCTGCTTTAATCACCTCTTTTTATTTTCAATGCCTGATGCATGGATTTGTGCCATTGTTCATCGCAATAAAAGGATAGGGAGGATGTCAGCCGTGGGGTCAGGCCGGCAGATAGGCGAAACATGCGATTGCTATATTATTGCCGCTGTTGTGGTCCGGGGCTGTGTCGGGCCATGCGATTGCTCTCGTACCCCATGCTTTTGCTCTCTGCTATTGCTTTGCTCTAAGGGGTGTACGGCTCGGAGCAGCTCTGGGGCACACACGGCTACCAAACAAGTCAGCATGGCCTGCCCTTTAGGCTACCCTCCTTGTCTATGTCTGCCGCTTGCCTGACTTTGTGTGGATTGTTAACAAATCCCTTAAGTCTGGCGCACTTGCACGATGCGTAAAATCCAAATATGGCGATAAAAATGCTGTACCAGGCACAGTCTCCTTTCAGCACGTGAAAATTACCTGTTTTGAAAGAACAAAAATAGTCTATTGACGAATGTCTAGGAGCTACTTACGTATACGTACATCATTCGCGCGAGCGCTACTACGCGCACTGCGCTGCTAGCTATACGGCTGGGCCATGTGTCTCCAGGACACGCCGTACCGTGGAGCTCCAGATGCGATCATCGATCAGGTGCTAGGTACTGGATGCGATCATCCGCGACATGACTTATACCCACAGCTGATGGTCATCACGATTATCTTGCAAACCTCCAAACTTAAGCTTCGCCATAGATCTGAATGCGATCGAGCTTAGACGTTGCGGTAAGATACGAGGCCTAATCGATGACTACCGGCTTTCTCTTTCCTGAAACACTGGCTTAAATTGACAGATCTGTTTGGCTGTCCTGTGTTTCTGTCAGTGGCCCTCAAGTTATCGACGAAGATCTTCTCTCCTATGATGAGCCCAAGGCTATGATGAAGAAGATGCCTGGCAGTAGGTTTGTCTTATAGTCTGTTTGGTGGACTCTGTGTCTGTACTCGTGTTGAAACTCGACGAACAACATAACGTATGGGTCGAGAATCAGAATTATTCCAGGCAGCGAAGTCTGGCGACATATCGCTCATCAAGCGCTTACTTGGGGCTTCTCAAAGGAGCAAGACAGGTCTTGTTGGGTGAGTGACAGTAGAATAAGACAAAGAGCAGTAAAAGGTTGATTTGGGAAAATTTCAGTCGATGGCAGCATGTGAACCCAGACTGAGGCAGGAAGTAAGGTCCAGGTAATATTCTAGCATTAATTATCATTCTGGCACGCATCTCTGGTAAAAAAGACTAGCTTGCCGTTCGTCGTCCATCTTGCTATGCTCTGTGACACGTAAACACATGAGCACACACGGCCAGCAACAACTGGTAGCGGTTTAGGCCATCGTCTTGACCTGTCTAATTGTTTGTAAACATATGGAAGCAGCTCGTGGCAACATGGATAAATTTTGTCTGCTTACCCATGTACCCAATACACTAATGGCCTCCCGTTGAGCTACCGGATACCTTATGTTGTAATCCGATTGCTCTGGACCGGTACCGGTAATGGACTAAAAACGTCATTGATGTGCCAGTGTGAAGTAGCGGTGATGGGCGATCGCGAGTGGAGCGTTGTGGCAGACGATGAGCTAGTGCAGGCCTACAATCGCGGTGGCCGGATCCGAAGCGGCAACCGGCGCACACAGTTTGCTATTTTAATTATACATGCCCTTCCTCTCTTTAAAGTGCATGCTTTTTCCTCCTCCACAGTTTAAACGTGGTTAATTATTGATGGGACAATTTGCGCTAAAACTCCCCTTTTCCCTTTTCGTTGATTACTTTGGCTTCTCCTCAGCCAGAAATCGACGTGTACAGTTGATAGTCGAGAGCTGATGATGGCGATCAGCTGCGCCAGCTCACTCCCTTAACTAAAAGTACTGATGTCGATAGTTTTCAAATCAGTGAGGAATTCTATCTCTGGTTTGGCAAAGTGCTTGCGGAGTCAGTACGTGCTAGGCCCACGCTAATGTTAGCTGGCAGCATGTAGATAGTGGTTGTCCACTGTCTATATTCAGTACATATGTAGAATTTGGTATGTTGGTGGGTCTCTTATACGTGTACTACACGATTGCCATTGATTAGGTATGCAGAATTATAGATCTCCTAGACTATGTTTACTATAGTTATTATTCAATAGGGCCTGTTAATTGAATCATTTGTATATGCTCAATAAAGGGATCCATTCAATGAGCGTGACCTGATTCAACACCTCATTAGCGAGTCAAGATCTTGGAATAAATTCACTTTCCACTGGTGACCACCAGAAAATTGGTTAAAGGGTAGAGCGAATGTTGGCCAGTGCACATTTTGCAAATTGAGGGCTTTTGTACCAGACCTTACCGGGCACCACAGACATGGCCATACTTCATGAAGTAGGTAATGAATCACCAGTTATTTTAAGACCCTGGGTGAAGGTCTGGCAAAGCCTCTCACCCTCAGTTAGAAAGTGAACATCCCAGTGGATTTGTTGTGGCTAGATCAACAGCATGTGGCGCTTGTCTCACTTGTACTTGAAAAAAAAAACAGTGAGTGCTTGTCAGAATCATTGGCTCATAGAGCCTTGCTTCTTTGCAACTCCATTCACCATTTTGACAGGTTCGTCATGGTAAACAATGAGGTGTCTTCTCTGTTCTGACATGAAGGGTGTCCCTATTGTGATACAAGGGATGTCTTCTCTATTGCTACTGCTGATAACCAGTGCAGTTTGATTGGGCTGTGTCCAAATGTGTCATCTCTTAGCTTTTGTAGCATGTAAACCTGGGAACCGAAGCAGCTTGGTGAAAGTCCAACGATGACTGATGGCCAGTGAGCCTTCCACTTGTCTTTGCTATCTCCAAGTTATATGTTACCTCATATTCTGTTTTGTTCATGGGATGCTCTAAAACCCTAAATAATTTTATTCACTTAAAACACTAAATGGATTAAAGCTAATTTTATTCACTTAAAACCTTAAATGAAGCTGATTTTATTCACTTAAAACCCCACATGGAATTGATTTTATTAAATCCTGAATGAAGCTGATTTTATCCACTTAAACTCTAAATAAAGCTAATTTTATTCACCTAAAACCCTAAATAAAGCTGATTTTATTCACTTAACTGTATTATAAATTGGGTAGTGCTTGTGGCATATCAGATTGTGTGGTAATTCAATTAAATTCTTTTTACATGTCAGGTTTCGAAAAGCTGTGAACCCTAACTGTCAGGATGAAGACGGTAGCACTCCACTGCATCACGCTGCTCTCAACGGCCACAAGTAAGTCGACTGCTCTCTTCCTGTCAGTTCATATTTTATGTCCACATTGGTGAAAGAAATTGAGGTAATAAGATGAAGACCTTTCACTTGCAGACAGCTAACCTGTATCAAACAGTGGTAGCATGCTGCATGCACATAATGATACACTACATGGCCCCCGAATGGGCTGCACCTGCATCGTCATGTATCTTTCACAGTGACCATGGGACTTCCA
>JAOWAW010117765.1:0-12828 GCA_028565695.1 Nicola tetela
TCTGCGGACAACTGCCAATTTTCCTCAGAACACTGACAAAGTACACCAACTCCTATCTGGCTGACCAGGACATGCACGGGCACGTCACCAAGAATCAAGCCTGAGCCAGATGAATGTGTCATCAAAGACAGAAATAAATAAATTGAGGAAAAATGGAGAGCCACAGCCAGGGATCGAACCGGGGTCTCGGGATTTGTGCTCCCACATCATAACCACTAGACCACCGTGGATCTCCCCTCTGGTCTGTGGACGACTGCCAATTTTCCTCAGAACACTGACAAAGTACACCGACTCCTATCTGGCTGACCGGGACATGCACAGGCACATCACCAAGAATCAAGCCTGAGTTGGACAAAGGTGTCATTAAAGACAGACAGAAAGAAGGAAAGAAGGAAAGAAAGAAAGAAATTGAGGAAAAATGGAGAGTCGCAGCCAGGGATTGAACCGGGGTCTCAGGATTTGTGCTCCCACGTCATAACCACTAGACCACCATGGATCTCCCCTCTGGTCTGCAGACAACTGCCAATTTTCCTCAGAACACTGACAAAATGTGTGTGTGTGTGTGTGTGTGTGTGTGTGTGTGTGTGTGTATCACTGTTGACCAACTTGAATGAACATCACTTGGCATACTTTAGTTTATACTTCTCACACTCGACGGCACCGACTCTTTCCCATGGTTTATGTATGACCTAATTGGCAAGCACTGCATGTTGGTTCATCTGGTCCATGCCCTAGTGTGGTTCCGTCATTTACTTTTGCATGTGTGCACCCTCCACTGGTTAGTCGTGTTGAAATAAGTTGCCTGCTTTGGTTGATAACTTGGTGGCTTGTCCGCTTGACAAGATCATTCCCATCATCAATGCTGCTCTTTGTGTGTGTGAAGTGCTTTCTTGATGTGAAGACAAGTCTTAATTGATGCATACTGAGTATACATATTTAATGCACGGCTGTGTACCGTAGGTTCTCAGTGCATGTCTCAAGTGCGCCATCTGTATTGAGATGAGCCATATTCACATTAGCTTCGATCTCCCTTGCACTGGCAAGGCGAGCATTATCCTTTGCAGGATTCATGATATGTGGGCAGGTCCTGCAAGGATTCCATCTGTGTGCACCACTTGTAGCAATAAAGTTAATAATTGTGTCATAATATTGTAGTTGGGCCTGTACTAGTGTTTGTAGTTTGGGAGTGGAGGGTGTTGTAAGGCTTACACTGTTGAAGTATTCATCAGATACCAAGGCAATATCTGAACTATTGAGGCATCACTTCTTAGCAGGGTTTCTTTGTTTGAAGCACTGCCTTGGCAGTGCGCTCCTTATGTTTTGGAACTTTTTTGTCTGAATTTGCTCTGAGGTTGATTTCAGCCCCTTAAACCCCCAATTGAGTGTTTTGCAGAAGAACTAACAAATGGTTTGCTGTTTACAGTGTGACAGGTGCTGACATTCTGATGCTTGTGTGTTTTTAAACTTTCCTTAGACAGTTTTTCATGTATTTTTTTTTCAGAACCGAGCTAAAGAAAATGTTCAATCCACAATTTGGCAGCCTCTTCCGCACGTACCAGAATCCAACTTATTTCATGCGCCGCCTTGGTCGTTTTGCCGACCTGTACACCTCATCCTTGGACAACCTCCTGCACTATTCCCCTGATCACGTCTTCTATCCTCGGCGTTTAGCTCTCCCTCATGAACCCATTCTGTAACTACTGTCTCTTTCAACAGCCCTATGATTCTTCGGTTTCTTCATGAAAAAAGGTCTAAGGCCACAAAGAACACATACTTTTGAAATACAGATTGTAAACCCAGAGAAATTGAACTGATGTGAGTAAGCTTAATTTACAGTAATTTGATTTTCAAAATTTTAAACTGTGTGCACATACTATGTGAATATATCAAGTTGAGTACAACTGTTGATCTACCGACTTTGCTCGCTATTACTGCTGCCTTTTGGAAACTAAACCCTCATTGACATGTAATGAAATATCTTACTGGCCTCCTGAAAACTCTCAATCCATATGATGTTGCCAAATCCTTATGCATCTGCTGAAGGGCTTCTGAATCTTTCTTGATATTTTAGGAACTGTCACCATGGCAATGCATGCCTGATCTTTTTTTCTTTGAGTGTTTCTCTTAATGACAAAATCTAGCTATCAGTAGATGTTTGGCATTTCTTAGGTAGAACCTTGTCAGCCAGTGCACAACCAATACAACCTAGCTGATTGCTGGCTCCATCAAATTATTTCTATGAATCAACAGAATTCGTCCAAAGGGAAATTTTTTAGCAGACTGTTATATGAGGTCATGGACTATCACTAGCATAGTGGGATAGTGTTCTCCCACTGTACATTTTAGCAAATCTGTGAACCTGCCTTGAACACCCCTTCATCTTCTGCAGATGTAAGCAAAAGTTGAGGAAGGGAGTTGCTCTGGCTGGCTAGCATGGCCTCTGACCAATGCCCTTTTCTTGGCTGTTAGTTCTGTTACAGTCAGCCCTTGTTAATACAGTAGCGTTCGTAGCAGGCCAATTCTGCTGGATTTTCAAGGGTGCTGGATAAGCAAGTTAGGATGAGCCATTCCAGTAACATCCCCAACCATACCAACACATGTAGATCTACACTACAGGCCACTGAAGAAGCCAAAGAGTGCCGGAGAAAAAGTCTTGAGTGTGTAAACATGTTGTTGACTCACTGACGTAGTTATGATGGTGAAATGGTGTCAAGGGTCAAGTTGAGTCATTGTTAATGTAACGGCAAGTAGCTCCTACTATTCACTGATGTAATGCATTGATGACGAAAATGACGTCAGGGGTCATGTTGACATAATGGTGAATAGCTCCTTATTATTGATACAACTGTGATGGTCAAATCCAAGCCATGATCACGTTGCACCGGGCTTTGTTGGTGCTTTGCTAGCAGCTGTTCATATGACTAGAACTTCGCAGACTAATAATTCGAGCGCAACCTTAATTTCGCTTGTTGATATGGTGACACAATGATCAAGCGTGAAAGCTATAATATATATACATATACATGTATATACACACACACACACACACACACACACACACACACACACACACACACACACACACATTGTAAATACGTATCGGTACTAGGATAGAGTAGTTCAAAAAGTCTGGCATGGCTCGAGGCTACTCTATGATGCGATGCTGGCCCGTCCAGATATTGATCCGATCGACCCCATTTCTCCGCAGAAACTATCCTCCCGGCCCGGTCCCAGATCTGGGATTACATCGATCAGCGCATGTGTTTCGTCTTCTGAGCGCTAGTAAACTGGTAAACACTAAGTCTCCTTCTCCTTCCAAGACGTCATCGAAACTAACTTCGAATTCTGCCAACGTCTTTCCCATGGAGCCGGTAGTAACACACCATCGCGGATTTGGGTACTATGTAGTAGTCTGGCAAATTAATACCAACCTCAACGGTGCATGGTAATTTGCGCACACATCGTAATCGGAAGGTAGATCACTGATCTACCTTAGGTGGCGATTCGTTGCGGGTTCAAATCCGCTCGCCGGGACGCTCAACTTTAACCTGGATTAGCAGAATCTGCTATTCGGCAAATGCACGTTAACACATTATAGTCGATAGTCGCTTTATACCTTTCCCTTACCGTAACCATGGTAATACTGTACCTAGGCCTGTAACCACCCCCTTCCACACCAGCGGATTGTGATGATCTAACATCATGTTGATAACCGTCCACGTCCCTTCTAACCCCATTCGCTATATTATTATAAGCGGGTGGTAACCGGTACATGGTAAACATCGCCGATGTGGGTGGTCTCCCCCATGCACAATCCACCGGCAAATCACATGTGAAGCCGTCGCTGTCACTGACCTGTTGATCGTGTTGTCATGTCCCTTCTGGCATCGATGTTATTTCCCCTTGTCCCCTCACATTCCTCGGTAAAAAAATGGATACTAAAAGTACATGTACGTAGTCGCCTTGGCAATTGGCGGCGCTGTACCAGCGCACCGGCCGCGGCATGAACTCGAGCTGCAGCTGTCATTTGGCTAGCTTGATCGCGAGTTACACGTGAGAGCACATACAGGTTTAGGTACCAGTAGACTGATTTTCCCTTCTCCTCCTTGGGGTAGCAAGGTAATATACCCTAAACACGTCAGAATCAGGGAAATACCGTATGGGCTAGCTGAGGTATATCACTTGAGGTTTGCTACACTGATCCACCGACTTGTTGCCTGTGCGCTCTACTTGCCCTCACAGCTCTGTCCTTATTTATCGAACTAGGGCTTGAAGTTTCCCGTAGTTCGTTTGCCAGTCCATCAGCTCGTCTACTCGCCAGTGCTTGCTCCATTATTGAACCTGACGTTTTCTCTTCTTCTTCCTCGGACGAGAACCTGACTACGCAATGTATCTATCGTGATTTATATGACATCTGTGCCTTTGGTACATGCTGGGTGATATCCCGAGGACCCGGCTGGTTAACGTTAAACCTTCACTGAGTCTTCTCAAGGGGTGCATTTCCTGTAGCAGAATGGCTGCAACGATAAGCTGCCGTCGGGCCTATTCGCTATGCTCGCGGCTGTTCTACTCTCGTCTTAGGCAATTTCACTCTCCTGCGAGGAGCTTTGGTCAGCAGTCAGGTCTGGAAGAAATTGTGGCTCGGTACGAGTACGAGCGTGAGATGTCAGGTGGGTTGAGTTGCTCACAGTGAAATAGAACACATCTATCCTCTGCCACTCGAGCAAATTGTCCCTCTGTTTGACATAGGATTTGAGTGTTCGGTACATGTATGTGATCTGCTTAGACCTGGTGATGAGCAATGTAATCCCCATACATTATCGGTGGTTCGTGTTCGTTGCGAATCGATCACACCAGTCACTCACTGGAGTGAAATCTACGACCAAGGTGTTGTTCAGAGGTTCAATTTACACGTTTGCTCGCGTGGTTAAAACAGCCGCATAAGCATCGTAAGGAATCTGCCAATGTAAAATTTAAACTTTCCTTCGTTGGTGAGCAGGATGCACGTGAGCGCAGCCAGGTCAGCGAGTGGCGCCGTTGCCAGCCGCAGCCCTAACGGCTTAAAAAATTGTGACAAAGTGAACCGTGGAAATGGCCGCGGATGGGCGCCGGCCGACCAATGCAACGATCGTGGGCAAGCTCCTTTTGGCCATGGCCGGGATCCGGGATGCATGTGCAGTGCTAGTGCTTGGCGTGGGCATGTAGGTCTACTTGTCTTTCGTCTTTCGTCTTGATGACTGTGGATCGTCTTCGCGAGCACCTCTCCGGGTTTTTTGAAGAACTTTCTCTGCGAACGATAGACTCATGTACTAGTAGTGGCGTGGTAAGCTTACCTATCAGTTGCGTAATTCGTATTGCCTCAAAGGCATAAAGCCTGAGAAGCCAATGCGTGGTTCTCAGTTCAAGTAACCAGGGTGTGCGTTCCATTTCTTGTAAGGCGCAGAATGTTTGAAGGCGAGATTTTAGCCCAAACGCTCTGCCTCTAACGCTGCTAATGAGCATGGGGCGTTTCACTCGTGGCCATTCTAGTCGTGGTGAAGTGTTGCTGGCAGAAATCTCAATAATAATGCCGCATTCATCGGTTCCAATAGCATGACAAAAACACTAGTTTCTGCCAACAGTTTCCCTTGCAACCCTATCTTCTTTTGAGTAGACTGTGAAAATAATACTTTTTCCATTGCGAAAAATGCAAAACTTACAGGTTTTTATGGGGCAATGGGTTGGGAGGAAAGCAAATGGAGGCACTTTGAGGTATTGCGACTTAACTTCCATTAAAGCAAAAAGTGCAATAACTTTTTATTGCCTTGTTTCTATGCTTCGATTAGCACAAAATAACTTCTTTAACATATCTTGAGGCCACAGAAAAAATGAATTTGGTTGTCTCCCATGTGTACAGACAATAGAGGCCATAAATGGTCAAAAATTTATTGTTTTGGGGAACCTTTTTCTTGGCCAAAGCACTTAACTTCAATCCTCAGAAAAATGAAAACTTTCCCTTGCAACCCCAGGTTTTATGGTTGATTCTTAGACAAGGAACTTCAAATGAACCATAGAAAAAAGAATTTGGGGATATTCATGGGTGGTTGAAAGTGTAGCAGGACACCTTAAAGTAAGCAGCAAAATGACAAACATACAAAAGCAGCAGGCTGGCCCAATCGATGTCATTAGTCCTAGTACATGTACCTCGTAGTAGGCCAAGTGTCAGCAAACTGGCCCAATGATCTATTTAGCACTGTCAACGTGCAATCCTTTGTACATACAGCAGTATGAGGCATCTGAAGCATTCGGTTTCCGAGAGTCTGCATGCGAAGCTGCCATGGGGAGACAGCTCGAGCTCCCATCTGTACTCGACCCGCTGAGCTGGTGAACGACCAACAATTGAGGCTGCACGTTAAAACACAGACAAACAAACCGTACCACACTAAAATTAATGCTCAACAGCATGATTCATCCACTGACTCTGGATCTGTGCTTCTTCTAGTAGTGCCTACCTTAGTGCTGCTACATGTAATATACATGGGGCTGGCCTAAATTGGGCAGGTACCAATTTCAATAATCTGGAAGCCATGCAACAACTCTTCACACATAATAACACTGTGTTGCTGGGGCAGGTCAAACGTTTAGCAGCCTTTTGCTGATTTAAATTTGTAGCATTTAGTCAAGGACATCAAATGTTGAGGGGCAGCTGGATAATTGAGATAATCAGGGTTTGGGCACGTTATTCTGGAGAAGTGATTAGGAGTCCCTGGTGCTGTGATGAGATGTTGCAATGATTTCCTGATCTTATCTACAGAACTGTCTGCAATGAAAGTTCAGCTCTGCTAATTTCCTTTCCAGGAGGAAATAACTAAAAACTGATAACCAGTTGCACATATAAGTGGGCCTCAAGAGAGTGCGTCATTGCACTTTCTCCACTTGAAATGAATACTTGGAACACTGGCATTCACAAGAAAAATTTATGAGAAAATCATTTACTTAATTGGGATGTTTCTCACAGCAAGCTGCTGATGTTCCCATTGTCAGTTCATGTTTTGTCAGCTTTTAACATTCATGTCATGGTTTGTCGGATTTTTTGAAATCTTCCTTCTCTTCTTTGGCAGTGACGGGTCGCTTTGAAATCGAGCGCAACACAAAGCAGGGAGATGTGTTTGTGAACAATGAGCTCAGTTTAAGGAGCATCAACATTTACGGCTTTGACTATGACTACACTCTGGTGTGCTATAAGCAAACTGCACAGGAGTTTTTCTATGATTTCTGCCTCGACCACCTAATCCATGTAAAGAAGGTCAGTGCATATGTCTGCCATGGGAGAGTCATGATTGCTCTATGTGCACTGGATGCTATATTGGGAGAAGCTTAATAGGTTGAAAGAATGATGTTTAGTCAGTTAGCACACAACACTGTTCTATGTTTGAGGCAGTGTTACTTGCATGACAGCATATTCAAGCTCTATTTAAGAGGAAAACTAAAGAATGTAACTGGCCATTTGGAAGCCTGAGTGACCTGGCCTATGAGGATGCAGAGGAAGTAATATCCAACCCATGTTCCTGTTTTGTGCCCTGAACCCATTAATTGCACCTGCCCACGTGTTTGAGAACCAATGCCACACTGGGAAACCATGAATAGCACATGGTGGCACGTTCTTTGGCAAATTCTTTTTCCAGGGACGGGTGGCGACTTGGACTGCGCAGTGCAAAACAGTCAAGCTATAGCGAGCATTGTATTGGTGCCAGTAGTAAAAGTGTAGTGACACCAATGCTCAGTTAGCCAAAGAAGACATGTGCAGTCCGGTCGATTCAATGGTGTAACATTCTTGGAAAAGAACTTGTTGGAGGAAGTGTATTATTACATTTTCCATGACATTCAATTTGGATTTCATGCATTTTGTGTTCTTAACTTCCATACATGTACAGCTGCCATTTATGGTTTGTATCTTCGTGCCGTTTAATACACACATGCAAAGGTGTATCATCTGAGACTGACAAATATTCTCTCTCTCACACAGTCTGTTGAGGTCTCAATTTCTCTCGCAACAAAATTGTTTTCTTATCGGTCTAACCTTTCCCAGATATTGGATTGTGTTTCATTTGTAGTCGGGGATGCCTAGTTAATATACATTCATTGACTGGGATTGTTACAGGCACCACATCATTGGCCCATGTTGCTTCAACAGTGTCAATTCTATCTCTTGTTGTGCAGTATCCAAGTGCATTGCATGACATTCCAGCTGATTGGTCATTTGGCATTCGTGGTCTTCACCTTGACGTCACTACTGTAAGGCCACACATGGACATGTAGAGGCATCTGTGGTGCTGATTCACTTCAAAGGGAATGACATCGAAATGATTCACTGATAGTTGACAGAAATGGTGGGATGCATTTCTTACCTTATTCAGCCTGTGTTTATTCTACCGTGTTTGTACTTTTTTTCTAGTTTGCCAGTGTTCTTGTCAGGGTGCTGATTCTTCAGTTAGATTGCCTTGCTCTTCAAGCCATTAACTAACTGCCGTTATTTTGTTTCCTTTTGCTGTTCACAGGGCTTGGTCATGAAGCTGGACGCATTTCACCACATTCAGTTAGGAACGGTTTATCGGTAAGCCTCTACGCAATGTTTTGATCTATTTTTTGATGGGCAGTTGATTATTAGATGGGGTTAATGTAAAGATCCAAAATGTGAAATGCATCCCCAAACTTTGAGGGTTGATCATGAATTGCATGATCACAGCAGGAAAAATTTTCTTCCAGTGTTGATTGCACTTTTCATTAAGAGGACCTGATTGTCTTGCACACCTGGCATTTCCCAACTTCCTGCTACGAATAACTTGAAGTGGCCACCGTTGTCTTGTGATCACGGCCTCTCACATGTTAAAAGACTATTTCTGTAGCTGGAAGGGAACATGTCCGAATTTAAGTACAGACAGCAAGTTGATGGTACTTCTAGATCACTGGATTACAGAACAACTCGGGGGTGATGGACAATGATTGCATGAGTTCAACTTGAGATGAGACTACAGTTTGTGTGATAATCATTATGTGCGTGGAAGTCGGACAGTATTGTTTGTTTGGTGATGAGCTCATAATTATAAGCTCTCACAACACTGTTTAGCCAGCCTGGGAAGTTGGCATAGTTTTGGCTTAAATTTTTTTGTCAATCCTGTAGCTTGGGCATAGATTAATATTAATTGCGCTTTTCCTGGTTCTTGAGGTCAGAACTATTGTACATGTAATCTGGTTAATGTCTACATAATCATGCGTTTCTATCTATGACAGTTGTGCTCCTCTGTTATCATTTTCCTTATTAAGGTCAGTGAATGGGGAATATTGTCTAAACAACACACCTCATGGATACACAATGATCTTCTTTACTAATTTAACCAGCACCTGGAACTTCTGGACAAATGCAAAAGCGAAACTCAAACCAAAATTAAAGTGACCACGCTACCACTGCAGTCAGAAAAACCAGAACCAGAACCAAAGGCTTTAACAAGAGGGCCAAACTCTGCCAGACAAACAACACAGTATTCATAGTAAAAGGAGGAAAACCATTAGATAGGTGGGAAAGGAAACCATGCGAACAATATGTGTACAAATGATGAAGTAGATAGCGCACAAATAATATGTACAAGAACATGTAATACCAGTAGTATAATATACTGGTGCATGGTAGCCAATGTATAGTAATACTTGTTCACATGGTTGATAATGGCTGCAATCCTCTCATCATTGTAGAGGGCGACAGGCGGTATCCGACGAAGAGGTTATCGACATCTACAAGGGTACTCACATCCCAATCAAAGACATGAACTCTTTTTACGGCACGGTACAAGTCAATCAGGTATGGCTTTGCTTGTTAATCTTGCCATTGGTATGCCCTAAGGAAATCTCCACCGAAGTTATATCTTTGCTGCCTTAGCTAATAATAGAGTCAACGGAATTGCTGTGACAGTCCTGCGATGTTGACCATGGCCAAGCACTGAAATAGCTTTAAATTGACTTCTGATGAATTGGAGATAATATTATGCCTGACAGCATTATTGATAGTGTTTCAAGAGGGTCCATGCAATCTAAACTTGCTTGCCCATCATCACTGCCGGTCACGCCATGGATAGGGCATGTATCCAAGTTAGGGTGTGTTGAGGATGATTCTTAATGGTCAACATGAAGTTAGTTTTTTTTTTAGCTGCACTGATTAAAATTAATGTTGGATTTGCTAGGGCAGGAGGACAGCACCCTCAGACCGAGACAAAATTGACACTTTATAATGTTGTTGTGATCATAAAAGTTCATTTACTTTAGTGAGTCAACTGATGAAAACTGTTGTAAAAAAATCCAAATTAACAGCAAGTTAAGATAAAGGGAGAGGCTGATAAATTTAACACATGATCCCTTTGCAGACCATCATAATGCCCTTGACATGTTTATATGATGCCACAGGGTGCTGAGACATTCCCAGCACCAGCCATTGTTACCAACACAGCTTGGTGACAGCAGCCATATGCATTCTGCATAAAGAAAAGACATCATGCGATTGCAAAACTGACTATAATTATATGACATACCCCTCACCAGCAATACAAGTAGTTGCAGAAATTTTTCAACACAGCAGTACTTGATCCTTTCTGTCTTTCCTTGGACATGGTGATGTCAACTTTTACATAAGATTGGGACAGAAAGAATACCAACAGAAAATGCAAAAGGCCTCCGACACGGGCACAAATTAAATGGATTGCAATTTGCAGGCTAGTTCTTGGAGATTGAGTAGGCAGCTTGCATAAACTTGATCGCCATGACCAATGCATATGCATGTGCTCATATGCTTCCACGTGGCAATTACATCCTAGAGTGTTGTGTGGTGCTGAATCATGCCTGAGAGGACTGATGTGCACACAGCTCCATCTCACACCTGAATTGAACTGACCTGTTTTGATAACCTCTCTGTGTCCTCTGTCTGAGTTATCTCCACATTAACAACAGATAGTTCAATCCTTGCTACTGGTTTCATTTTGTAGTTCAGCTCAGGAACATAATGTTTTTTCTTCTGTGTCCGTCTTAATTACGGTTGTCATTAAAGTTATCGTTCATTTTTATTTTCAGAATGTTGGCAAGTTCTGATAGAAGTTATTAATTGGTGGAATTGTAGAAAAGTTGTGCTGTTGTTTTTTGTTTTTATTTAATTTGTTTGTGCAGCAGTCCATCGACTCCAGACCACGCATGCGGCATTTGAATAACATCTTCTCCCTGTCTGAACTTGCCATTCTCACGAATATCACTGAAGTATGCTGCAGAGATTGTTGACAAATTCATTGTTGTCATAATCACTTCGTCACATGTTCATCTTAGGGTCTTGTGGTTAGCAGTCGTATCACTTTGTGAAATTTTTATTTAAGAGACAGACATGTGCACATGTAATGACCTGCCTCTGCATCTAGATCTACTGGTCTGTGCTTTTGCTACAGTTCTTCAGAAGAGAAGACATTCCATTTGATCCTCAGTGTTTGATCAGCGATATTGAGGTGAGCAATTTTTGCATAACTCAATTGTTTGAGGATCATTCCAAAGAAGAACCAATGGTCATTGAGTTTCTGCAAGAGCTAACTCTCGGTGCTCGCTGTGTGAATTTTTCAGGATAGTATTCGTTCTGCACATGCGCACAACTTTGGAAAGTTTCACCATGCTGTGATAAAGAATGTTGGTACGTAATGCAGCAGCTACTACTTTAATTTGGACAATAATGCATTGTCTGCTAAAGCTGAGAGTTCCAGCAATCGCTGCTGTGTTCTGTGAATACCGTGCTTCAGTAGGTGGTCTGCTGTTTGCTGTATGAGTATAGTACTTCAAGAAGAAGGATGATATTTGCTCCATTGAGTTGCTCTGCGTTATGTATAATTCTTCAGTTTTAGATGTGTAGAATAGTTAATTACTTCTTATAGCAATTAACAGTTTCTTCCTTCACATTTTCTTTCTGTCACTTCAGGTCGGTTTGTTCCATCCACATCAGAGGTTAGGGTTCGGCATCTGCTGGAACGGCTCACTAGTGCTGGCAAGCAGCTCGTTCTTATTACAAACAGTACATTTCGTTTCGTGTGAGTATTGACCGTCCGTGCATTGATTATCATCTTCTAATTCTCAATTAATGATTACTGCTCCTTTTCCTGTCATATTTGATGCTGGCTCTAAGATCTATCTACATGTGTTTGTCTATATGCATACTATGTGCTTCTATCTGGACAATTGCCGGTCTGTTACTCAATGTTCTTCTGTCAACCAGTCAATCTCTTTCCTAATTGTTATTTTTTATCTCTGCCTGTATATATTCACATTTTACCTTTGTTCATTCTTTCCCCTCCCCCTTAGGAATATTTTGATCTACTCTGCTCTATCTCTGTCAATCGATCTATCTATCTCGCTAATATCTGTCTCTAAATAATGTATAATGGCCTGTTTGTACATCTCTGTCCCTTTCTTTCTTTCTCTTTCTTTTTCTTCCCCCCCCCCCCCACACACACACTCTCTCTAGCTATCTCTCTCTCTCTTTCTCCCTGTTTCTGTCTCAATTTTTCACTTTTCCATCACTTTCTTATCAACAAATCTTCTGTACAATGCCCACACGTGATGATAAACCAATACTGATACTGTTGCAGTGATGCTGGTATGCGGTACTTGGTCGGTGATGATTGGCGGGAATTCTTCTCTGTGATTGTTGTTGATGCGGTAAAACCCCAGTTTTATGCTCAGAGATGGAGGTCAGTGCCTTAATTGCAAAAGCACTCATTGTTGTGTAATATATTATATACAGTATAATATATGTGTATGTATGCATGTATATAA
>JAOWAW010117776.1:0-12828 GCA_028565695.1 Nicola tetela
CCCCAGATAACCCACTCCAGAGTAGTTTGTCTGCCCAGATATTCTACTCCGGAGCAGAATATCCCCCATGATATATTATCCCCACAGGTAGACCATGGTAAATTGCAAGCATATCAGTTGATGTTCTTCCTGAAGAACTCTGGACAAGGTCGGTCTTCCCTTGGATAATTATTAGCATTATAGTGGAATGAGCAAACCATTTGAGGCACAATTTTGTTTTGCATCTGCTAATCATACTGCATTATGATATCTGAGCTCTTACAACAAATCCACAAATTAGCCAGGAAGGATTGATCAAAGACTTGGAGGCTTTCTGCCAAACATAAAGGCATAAGAACATGTAGATCATTTGGCAATCTTCCCTGTTTTCAGTAGTTTCTTATTATAAGCCGCTCACTAAAGCTTCGCAGTCTTCCAAGCAAAGACATCTTACATAAAATTTTGTAGTGTTATTATCAATGCACCACCTTCACCGATAAACCAGCCAGTTGCTACTAGGCTGGACTTGAACTTCAAAAGCGAGTGTGTATTCTTTTGGACTTGCACTCATTCTCTATACTTCCTTGTTCTAAAGGACAGTAGGTAGGCAGCAGGAGCATGGAGAAAGTGCGTCCTGGTTGCTTGATATGCTGCCGGGGGCTTGTTCACAGTCACTGCAAGTTACATTGTAGTTTTGTGTGCGTACATGCGCGCATCACGGTTGTCGAGAGTGTTTGCCCTTAGCATCTGGTTTGAGATCTTCAGTGTGAGCCCTTCCATCATCCACCTTTGTTCAGAACAGTGAGTTCATTAACCCAAGGTGCGGCAGAAAGCAGGAGAGCTTCATGACACTGCAAGACTTTGCCAACCCCTCGATATTTATGCAGTGTAAGAATGGCAACTTCAGAACGGCTGATTTATTAATTTTAATTTACCACATTTCACTTGCAGCAACATTTTGGGGAGAATTGTTACAGCCTTCTGAGTTTGGGGGATAATGTTACCTTCGTAAAATGCTGCCTCTGTGTTAGGCAGGATAAGCCGGTTATTAAATTTTAGTGACTCACAATACGAGGGCTGAAGGAGTATCGGTTTCCAGTGTTCTTGGACATAGCGAAGTCAAACATCCATGCCAAGAGAGAAACACCAGCAGAATTGATGGGCATTTGCCTGGCATGCGCTGCTGGTTTGATGGTGAATGGCGGAGTGTTGAACGCTGAGAACTGCCTTTGGTGGGTCTGTTGTAAGGCTTAAGAGGTTCGATGCGCTCATGTCCTGATGGCCTCTCCAGTTTTCCTATAAATTTCTAATCTGCTCCTGAGCAGAATATCCCCCTCCCTGGATATAGTTCTCAAAAGGAAAAGAAGTTCTCAGCTCTGCTCCGGAGGAGATTATCCCTGGGGATAATCTGCTCCGGAGTAAGATATCCGTGGGGGGGGAGGGGATAAACTATTCATGAGGGAGATCTACTCCGGAGCAGATTTTCCGGGGGAGGGGTAAACTACTCCGGAGCAGAATACCCGGGGGGGGGGGGATAATATACCACGGGGATAATCTACTAGTCCGTGACACGGCGATCGTATCACCAAAAAACCCGTGTTATTGGTCTTGATATATAAAGTATACGGACTTCGGGCAAGCCAGTAATGCAAATGTTACACCACTGGGTCTACATGTTCAACACAGCTGTTCTTCCTAATCGATCATAGAAGGGATACTTCACTAGATCCTTTCCCTACTCACCTATAGGCCACTCTGGCGTGGTGCTTGTCGTAACTTCCCAATAAACGTCTACCGCTAGGAAGAACACTTAAACTCTCTGATCTACCCAGCAGTATAGCCAGAGCGGCCAAATCGTGAACTACGGTGTTTGCTATGCTTTAACAAATGGTAAGTAAATCATGATCAAGATCACCTGTACAGCACAATGGTACAATACATCAGCCCTGGGTACTCTAGCCGTTGCCGTGATTGCGGCTTTCAGTTCGCTGATCTTCGGAACAAGCTGCCTTTCCGGTCTTACCTTCAAGTAGAGCGTATCTTCCCTTCGCCTCTTCATCCTTCTTCATGGCGATTTAGTGCGGAGGTGAAGCTATCGATGCGCCGTCTCTTTCTGGCGTGCCACCAGATGGCCGTGGCGGTGCACAGCCAAAGTATGGAGCGCACTAACCGTATATGACTGAATGTGTTATGCACGGCCCGACCATCAAACGTCGAGAATTTTCAGTTCTAACGGTAGTGACCGGAAAGAACAACACTAAATTCTCTCTTAAAACCACATGGTGGCCTCGCTGTGGAGCTTCAACATATGGTCTTTCAAGAATTCCCACCAGCTGCAGCGAGGACAAATCCAGAAGAGCCAGCACAAGCTGTACAGATCATTTCCCTTAGGTTCTTGTATCTTCACGCCTTCAAAGTTCAAGCTTGAAGCCTCTGGCAGATCATGCATCTCATCATGTACGAACGAGATCAACAGCTTACTGATTAGATCGTGTGGGAGTACTCTCGACCATCTAGCGCCATGCATCGCTGCATATTCATGATTATGCACTTGTCCGTGTACAATTTGTATAAAAACCACATGGCGTCGAGTCCGGCCCCTACTCACAAGAACTCATTTTCAAGCTCCAACAGTTCGATTTGTTTCTGAACGTTCTTGGTCTTATTTTTTCCTACATGTAGCTTCTCCGCCTGGCGTCCATTGATATTTTTAGTGTGTAGCCCAAAGTGCGAACTTGAAACGAAAACGGATTTTGACCCCTAGCCCCAAACGAATTTTCTTCGTTCGCGGGTCCACAGCGAACTTTTGCGATGCTCCCTAACAGGATGTTTTCTTCCTTCTTTCTCTTTCTTTCCTTTCGTTTGAAGTGAGCAAAGCGTGACAGAGTACAGTTCACCTCTCAAAAAGAGTGAATATTACTGCGCGAATATATGTTCTGGCTATTTACTACGCAGTGAATAGTACTAAAGACATGCATTGCTGCTCTCTGTATTCACCGGTCCAGTCATAAAAAAAGAGTGTCCCGGTGTGGGAGTTATTTGACTTATAAGTGTGGTTACCCCCGCTGGTCAAATGGGCTACTGCAACCATTTTCGAGTTCACGGCGAAAGCACTTCTCTGGATTCATCCCTAAGAGTTGGCTTGGTCAGAAATTGAAAATAGTGCCCGGCTGTCAGTGTTCTGCAGCATACATACGCTAAGCTTTCTGTAGCCTTAACCTTGACCCCCAGGATTTTGAGCCATTTAGCTGGATAAAGCTTAAACCCGCTTACGTGAGTGATCTCCCTAAAACGTGTTAAGTCCGAGGACTTGCCTTCTGGGCAGGGCTTTTGGCTGAGCAGAAACCGACAGTTTTACGATGTGAGGGCTAGCTGTCGGAGCCGCAAATTTGTAACCCCGGCTCAGTGCATGGCGGGATATTAAAATGCTCATCTTCTCCGGAAAATTTCAATCCCCCACGCCTCTATAGTAGAGCTCTGGCTTAGCCCAGAATGGCCCGAAGGTCTTCAAATTCTCCACACATTTAGCCACATACTATAGTACATGGACTACAAAATCATGCCACGGTTTTTGAAAATAATTCTCATAATCTTCGTTATGCGCCATTTTAATGGTCAGAATCGTCCAAAAAATCGGAATTATACACAATATGAGAACGTTTCACCACTTTGATCATCTCAAGATTCAAGAAATTGTAATACCGTTTTGAAAGATTATGTAAGATGCCTATATGGCAGGTTTCAGCTTGACAGGACCAAACACAAAGCCGCGGCGGAAGAGCTGTAGACAAAGATATTGCTTGAGGGATCCTGACTGGGTAGACATTATTATTACGAGAACTACCAGCGCACCAGTCTTTAGTTTTGTTGAAGAAGACGGTTCGCCTACCATGCTGTAGGTTTCATCAGTTCAAAGAAAAGATTTAACGGACTACAGAAACAGTGATCGAATTTATAGGAAAAGCTAACAATCTAGTCGATTCTAGAAGGGGTTACATCATACATGTTTGTGGTGTAGGTGGGAAGTTTAGTGCTAGACAGAAAGGACGTGGTGATGTGGTTGTCGTAGTGCGTCCGAGTTTATAAGATGACGTTCTATGTTGCGCTATGCTCGGTTCCCTTGTCTCTATTCAACTTCGGTTAGCGCGAAGCGATGTGCATGGCTTCTCTGACTTTCCGCTCGGTGGTTCGTTGTGCTTTGTCGATTACTTTGAAGCTAGTCCAATCGATCTCGTGGGGGATTGCGGCGCTGCTATCATGTACGTGTTCTGCAAGCGCAGATTTCGTACACTGTCCTAGCCGGATGACGTCGCGGTGCTCTTTTTGCCTTATTCCAACTGCACGTGATGTTTCTCCGACGTATTCTTCGTCGCACGTTTTGCAGTTGACGGAATAGATGGCGTGTGTCTGGGAGTCTTTGGGCGGGCGGTCTTTCACGTTGTACAGGAAGCCGAGTGATGATGGCGTTTTGAATGCGCATTTGATGTTGGCTGATCGTGCGATGCGTCTGATTTCCTGTCTCAGTCCGTTGATGTAGGGGATGCTAGTTGTCACAAATCTAGGTTCTGCGTCTTGTTTGGGGATGGTCACGGGAGCAGACGATTTCTTCAGCTGCTGGTTGATTATTTTTTCGACGAACTTTTTCGGGTAGCCATTGGTGGTCATGGCGTTCGTTATCTTTTTTAGTTCCGCATTAAAAAAAAGTTCGTCGAAAATATAATCAGCCAACAGCTAAAGAGATTGCTGCGATGTTATTTTGCCACATTCTTAAACCTGGCCCTAAACACACAGCATCAGTTGAATGCGAAATTATAGTGAGACATTATGGCGTGCAGGCTAGGTCTATTTCAAGTGTAGGCACTACTGTAAGGTAAAATAACTATATACTTTGTGGAATGTTAGGCGGAAAAACTGAAAATGTTATTTTCTTCTACAGGGAACATAAGCAATGCTAATGTTTCTTGAAGTTACAGCCAGGGCTGTCAATTTCCACTGACTATGGGAAGATCAACTGCAACACTGTGACACCCTTGCACAACGGCCAGAACATGACGCAAGGAAGTCATTTCATTTGGTGTAATAGTCAACCAGAGGGACTGAACTTGACAAGCAGCATAGGATAGGCTTGAAAAACTCAAATCACACAATAAAGTTTTAGCATGGAGAGCAACTGAAGCTTTCTAAAAGAAACAAAATGTTACATTCCTCTGAGGAATGAGTCTGTTCACACTTCCACTTTCACACACATAGCAATATAATTTCAGAGTCTGTTTAAGTGACCATTAGACTTTGCAGAGCTGGTTGTTGATATTGCATTTCATTGGACAGGCTCAATCCCTGGCTCTCCAATCACTCAAGTTCCGAGTCAGATGTGGTCGACGCTGCCCCTGAACTGTCAGAGTCTCCTGATATCTGTACAGGAAGACCAGTATCACTGCACAAAATGGAGAAAAAGCAGATAGTGACTCTGGTAATCCAGACTCTGAAGACAGTTGGGCAGAAAGCATTGCAAAAATAAAGCCTCTAGCACAAGTGAATCACCCTTGGTGGCCTTTGTCTTTACAGACAACAGCTCCAGATACTAATTAGTTCACTTGTTATAAGACTTGAGGGATCCTGACCAAGTGTAGCCTCAGAGGGAGGCAAATCCAAGCACACAATTCATAGAATAAAAGATATTATAAGATGTTTCATCAGATGTGTCACTGATTTTATCAGTCAAAACGTCAACTAAGCTTATAAATCATTAAAGCTCACAGATGTACATACATATAATACAACCTGAACACTGAAAGCCACAGCTTTCGCTACATGAACCGGCAAACATCAAAGTTTCAGTCACTGTGTCATACCCAAGAAAAGAACCTGATCAAAGCAGTGGCATGCATGTGATGAATGACATACATCATTCACATCACCCCCTCTTACACTATGTCAATATCAATTGCATTTACCCCCACTGACACTATGTTATTATTTACTTGCACATCCTACATCTGTGCCTTCATTGCCTTCACTTACATTGAGTCAGAGTCGCAGGAGGACTCATCATCATCTTCAGATTTCACAACATCCCATGGCCAATGGTCGAGATTTTCATTGTTCAACTGGAAAGGAACCACCATTAACATCAACAGATCAGAGACAATAAAAAGTTGATTTAAAGAGAAAATGAGAGAGATAAGACAAACACTGAGAGAAGTGATTGTTTGTACTGTCACTCATAGTGCATTGGAAGTGAGCAACCAAAGGTAAAGTTCAGCCATTTGACACAATTTTTGTCATAATGAAGATCAAAGCAAAACATGCATGGGATGACATCAACGTGATAATGAACTAGATGTGTCGTATTATAATGTCTGCAATAATTGTCATGAGTATAGCTGCGTGTGATTTTTACTAGTTAACCTGCAACTGAAGGGCAGGTCTACTCCAGATAAGATGTAACCAAGGGGATCAGGAGAAAATTATCTTATAGCCAATATTTTGTTTTAGCTATAACATACACGTATATATTTTTTTAATTTTTTACTTCTTATCCAATAAGACATAATTGGGGGACAGAAGTGAATTTGTGTTTTATCAGATAGGACATGATTGAGCATTCTCAAGCAAAATGTACTTCTCAGGATCTGATAATATGTAAAATATATACATCACAGTACGCTCTTATGTGATACGACATAAAAGTTCATTTTTGAGGTGTCAAATACCTTTCGTCATACACACAGTTGCCAACAATTATTACCTCACGATGCCAATATTTATGCATTATATCAGATCTCATTTGCCCAAGAGGACCAACCCAGGTGTTTATAATATCGGTATTCCATATTCCATCCTAGCAGAATATGTTATAACGAGACTGTTGGCCATACAATTAAAGTGGTGTTTGGCAGGACCGACAGGAAATTACTAGTATACGTGCACAGCCAGAGATTATGTTCAGGCTATACCAGGAGTTATCTTATCAAGAGTTGACTGTACCTACCAGATAAGGTTAACTGAACTGTTCTACATGTACTTGTACATTCAACTATGCCCAGTAAGGTGTGCTCCAGATGCCCACCCTGATTTAATTTGAAACCTGCACTGCAATCAAGGTCTAAACCCCTCCAAGAAAGGAATTTTATTGATTTTGCTGGGCTTCTGCAAACTTTTGCAATGACCCCTGATCACTGGTAGCTGTGAAATATGTGGTATCAAAAACAGTTTGTCCTGCATGAATAGTCTAGAATACGATGTCATAACTTTTTAAGGGGACTTACCTCAGCCCACAAGAACTCATTTTCAAGCTTCAACAGTTCAATTTGTTCCTGAACATTCTTGATATCCTCTCTCAGTCTTATTCTTTCTTCCATGTTCTTGTGGAATGCATCCAGTACACGTCTCTCACCAGTGCTAATAACATTAGGTTGAAGAACAACATTGACATCAGCCCACCGACAAAATACTGTACATGTTTGAGTTCATTTTGGCACAATAGACAATTTTTTAAAATATGGTGACCAGACTTGCTGGGGGGGGGGGGGGCAGCAGAACTGGCTCATTGAGCAGCATGGCCACCACCATATTATATCATAATACATGACACATGTAGCTGCCCCCAGCAAGTCCAGTTGCCATATTTTATGAAATCGTCCATGTCATGTACCGGTGTGTAATTAAGTGGTGTGTATCCAGCTGAACCACAATAATGTTAATGTAATGAATCCTTTATTAACTGATGGCCACCAACACACACATTCACTCCCACCACTTTACTGCTAGTAGTAGGGTTGTATTATCAGTTGCTCTTGGGCTGTGTGATGGTGTGTACTCATCAACAGTAGAGAGTTGACTACCCAGAAGGTGCTCTGCCTCATTACTATGATAGGGATGAGTGACATCAATGATGGATATAGTACTGCAGCACATCATGGCAGTGAATAGCTCATGTGCACAGATTGTTGAAAACAAAGTAGCCAAGCCTCCTCATTCAAGCCTCCCATTCTCCCCATTCAAGCCTCCCCATTCTCTACATTCAAGCCTCCCCATTCTCCCCATTCAAGTCTTACTGCAGATTTTACTGACTGACAATCACCTTTTGGAATCATCTTGCTCAACATCCTCAGTGCAACCGTCAACAAGTGAATTTCTAAAGGCCATTTCCAGCACTAGAGAAAGCAATAAGGAAAACGAACAGAAGAAACATGCCTGGTGAACTTGGCAGAAATTGACACAGTGATAAGTTCAATTTGTACTTCAATTGTGTAGCTCAAGTCCTTAATAATTCATTACTGCACGGATGAGGTGGTTGCTATGGTGATGATTGCATCAAGCAAAGTTTCTCAGTACCGTCTCTCATGGTTCATGAACTCCACTACTGGAATTACCGTAAATCCCTGAAAATAAGTAACCCCCCGAAAGTTAGTACCCCCAAAAATACATACCCCCTTTCTTGTGCTCCAAAAAACTCTGAAAATAATACCCCCGAAAGTAAGTACGTACATACGTCAAGTGACATACTGGGATTGGTATTGGTGTAAACAAAATGTTGCTACCATGCTTGGATGGAATTATGTTTATGACTCTGCCGGACGTCCGCTACCATCTGCACTCACCCGAAAACAAGTAACCCCCGAAAGTAAGTAACCCCCCGAATATAAGTACACGGCAGCCTGCTAATCCCGAAAATAAGTACGTACTTATTTTCAGGGATTTATGGTAATGCAATAATAATTCACAGCTTTATGCTGTCTCAGGGACAGTAGATGACTGCTATCAATAGATTCACTTATGATCTACCAATCACTCCAGGCCGCTCTGGAGTGCGCTCGCTGGAGGTACTGTCCTTAACCTTTCAGCCTTTCAATGTGTCTGCCTGATACAGTCAGTTTGGCAGGTTTCTCGTCAGGCAGTTACCTGGCATTTGACATCAATTTTTATGGGAGCTGCCTTACTAGTAACACGTCATGAATCGACTGGCAGACACATTGTGATTGTATAGGTACTAGTCCCATGGATTACTGGTATTTTTCTGACACGTGCATGCGAATACAGTGTGTAACAATCTTATAACGTGAATAGCGGTTTAGGTGGATGGTGGAGTTTTATTTTCTTCCCCTCCGAGAGTAGTTTGGTCCTGAGCTTCAAGGGAAAATTCAGTCAGCTGGAGATAACCTAGCAGTCCAGCTCTGGTTTGTCTGTTTGGACATACCTCCTGTCAATGCGCTTCTCCATCTGCTCGACGATATGTAGTGTTGGAAGAGCGCTCGGCTGGCTGGGTTAAGGTACTGCAGATTTCGGAAAGAAATTATCCGAGTGAAATTGTTAATCCCGCGGAATATAACTCGCATAGCCTATTACTGCTGTGAAGTTGAAAACCTGTGAGGGAGGCTGAAGTATATACTTGGCGTTGGCTGATTGATTTACTTAGTACCTCATTCGTGAGTTGCAGAGCGGTCACCTCGGAAGGATGTTTAGGGTTGGCTTTGAGCGCATGATGAAGGCGAAGAGCCCTCCCGTCCTCGGCGCGTGCCGCTGGAGGTAGCACTTTTTGTCTCCGCCGCCGCTGCTTATCCATGATGACCTAGCGAACAAACTAGCTTCGTGAATCCAACGAAGGAGAGTGTCACTGCGAGGTTAACCTAGACAGAGCAGCAACAACCATGCTGCTTATTCACCGGGATGGTTTTGCTGGCATCCAGAAAGAAAAGGAAGCCGCTCTGCCCTTGGTTGTATTTACAAACGAGGCCGAATATTGGAGCCGCTAAATCAAGTTTGCCATGCAGCGGTGTGTCTACCTTCACGTTTGACAAAGATCGCCAATCTTGGTCTCTCTTGTCTTCTCTGCTACCAGTCGTTCCACTAAGACCAGTGTCCCGTCGTTCTGTTGCTCGTTATAGCCACGGATCAGCCCGACGGTTTCACGCCCCTTGTTCGAGCGTTCACACTTCCCGCGCATGCAACTCGAAATACGGCGCGAACAATAGCACGCGGGTTGCAAGCAAAATTCGCGCGCCTATCGAAGAATGTGTGACGCTCCTGTTGAGATTTTGAAAGACCAAACCACGCACACCAATCGTGGCAACCCACTTTGGGTTCAGGGACAGCTGTCAGCTGACGGCAGCGTCAGTGTCTTCATGTAGTGGCTTTTCTTGATCGTCATGAGTCAGTGCCTCTAGGTCAAGTGGCTGCTCTCAAAATCCCGACAAACCGTTACTGTGTTGGCTACTCTGCCATCAGCGAAAAGCGGTCAAAAAAATCTGAGGCTGAGCTGTTTTGAGTTGAACGAGCGCAATGCTTCAGTTTCGACCGCTGACCGGCAGGCCAGTGACCGTGCTGACGTCGAGTCCATCCACAATATTGCGCCCTGTTGGCTCCCTAGACTTGCAAAGCCAGGTAAATCAGTCCGCCAGACGCACAGGACCAATATTCCTGTAAAGTCATGCGTTCAGCTAGGCTTCGACTTTGACGGAATCGGTAATCTTTATATGCGATAGTGAGCGGATACTGCTGTACTATATGACGCCAGTTTTAGTGGATACCAGCTAGTTCAGCTCACTTTCGTTGTTTGTTATCAACTTTGGATCCCTGACATATTCTGGGACTTGCACGCCCACCGGACCTAACATTTTTGAACCCCATAATGGTGGAAGTTTTCGCTCTATGTATTTTTTTTCTGTTCAACTCCAGGGTACCTCAGCTGGTCCGCAATACTCGCTGGAGAGTGCGAAAGCGTTCGGAGATTACACCCAGGGGCATGTCTTGTATGACCTAGAATGTGGTGAGAAGAGCGAGATCCTGGTCAACACACACACCGGCTAATTCATGCATACTTAACATTTAGCATTTATCCCAGGCTCGTTAAAGGTTCTGGGCTTTAAGCATCGTTAGTGATATTACACAGGCAATTTTGCCTAGGACAAAACGTAACACCGTACCCGTATATACTCAGTGGAACTTCAGTTTATAGCCTAAAAGTCGCTATATAACACACCGACATGATTGTATAATGGTGTACTAGTCTGTTATCAAACGATTCCCAGAAATCTGAACTTCCCCTCAGCAGAGGGTAAAGGTCGCACTAGGGTCTATCACTATATTGCGTAAAGTTTCACTGAAACTTGTTAACCATGGAGATGTACGTTTTGCAATAGCAGGCCATAGCATGTGCACAGTACAAGAATCCCACCTGGCCAAGTCTTGGGCAGCATCAATGTCATGATCAGCTCAGCGCGATACTGCTGTCAGCCAAGCAACTTGAAGAGCCTGCCATATGACTAATTAAAGCTATTTTGCACTGACATTCATAGAAAGGCATGCACCAATTTATGAAAAGTTAGTACTCATAATAGTACGTTGCAATATTTTTCTTGACTGGATCTACCTGGCATCTGTAGCAAGACTTTCTCAAGCTGCGGAAATCACCTGCTATGCGGCATGCTTGCTGGCTTTCCTAGATCACTTTACTTGCATACAAGGTCAGTATGGCCACCCTCCATTATAACACAGCAAACATGAGTGTCTCTGATGCACAATCAATATCAATCAAGTCATGGACTGTGCTTGGTTGGTATACTGACTCTAGGCCATCACTGATAAGCTTTGTCATGCAATCCAACTGAAGTGAAGTGAGCATTGGCCACAAACTGTCCCCAAGCTAGTTGCTGAGATCAAATGTATAATGGCGTGTGTGTGTGTGTGTGTGTGTCAAATCGAAAAGCCAAGAAAACGAAACATCAATCAACTCCTATCTGGCTGACCGGGACAAGCAGTAGCAAATCACCAGAATCAAGCCTGAGTCAAGCGCGTGTGTCAATTCAAAAAGCCAACGAAATGAAACATCACTCAACTCCTATCTGGCTGACTGGGACAAGCAGTAGCAAATCACAAGAATCAAGTCTGAGTCAGACGTGTGTGTCAATATGAGAAGCCAACGAAACAAAACATCACTCAACTCCTATCTGGCTGACCGGGACAAGCAGTAGCAAATCACCAGAATCAAGCCTGAGTCAAGCGCATGTGTGTTTGCGTGTGTGTGTGTGTGTGTGTGTGTGTTTATGTGAGTGTTTATGTATGTGTGTATGTGTTTATGTGTGTGTTTGTGTGTGTGTTTGTGTGTGTGTTTGTGTGTGTGTTTGTGTGTGTATGTTTGTGTGTGTGTGTGTGTGTGTGTGTGTGTGTGTGTGTGTGTAAACTGCATACTGAACAAAGATGATGTACCAAGTGCATACAAGAAGACCAGTTTAGCATTTAAAGACCAGCACACACCTCACTGGGATTGTTTTGGTGTACATGTAAGAAGTTACACGTTACTGACATCAATCTTCCCACCCTGCTTCAAGCAGGCTGCTCCCTCTAAGTTTCAAAAATTACAGTTTTAACTTTTAAGTGAGGGTCTAGGTATGCTGTCTGACGGAGACCAGGGCAACCAGGCTGAATCATCATTTCTGTTATCAGAATTTAAAAAAAATCTATGCTGGAGCAGAGAAGAATGTGTCCTGTTAAAGATGATTAATTGCTTGTGATTCATGATGCTGGAATGACTCAAGAGCAATGGCCACTCTCTGCTCTGATCAACAGCCATTGCTGCACTTTATGTTGCCTTCAAACCCCAAGACAATCCTGATGAGGCCATCCAGTAAGTATGACTGTATAGGCATTGGTACTAGGGACTGTACAGAGAGAGAGGGGGAGGGAGAAATATATATATATATAGAGAGAGAGAGAGAGAGTGTGTATGTGTGTGTATGTGTGCGTGTGTGTGTGTGTGTGTGTGTGTGTGTGTGTGTGTGTGTGTGTGTGTGCAGCTTCCCATAATTGGCCTTTCTATAAAGATCAAATATCTGCCAATCATTTGGTGCA
>JAOWAW010117798.1:0-12827 GCA_028565695.1 Nicola tetela
TCTAACCCTAACCCTCACTGAGATATGCTCCATTGGGCCGCGCTGAAATGGGTCTGCGCTCTGTTGAGCCGCGCTCAAGTGGGGCATACGGTTTCGCCTTATGGACGCAATTACGGCCGCGCGGCCTGCAGAGCTTCACGCGGCCTGCAGAGCTTCACGCGGCCCAGCGGCTAAAGGTGCTTGCTCTTAATCAATTTTCTGCAGCCCATTTGCCGCGTAGTTTTCTCAAAACAGCGACTCCCTAATGCCCTGTCACTATTTGGACCACCATTTTATTTCTCTTATTTCATATTTCTCCTCGTAGAAACCTGAAAATTTCCAGGATTGATCCCGAAACCTTGTACTACATTCAGGCTCGTGCTCTATCGAAGCAAGTTTATAAATCCCGAAGGGCTAAAAATTCACTATAAACTTCTCAAGGTTGATTGAGGTATTCCCCGAAAAAAAAAACTTAGAAACAAGAACCAAAGCATAAAATTGGTTTTGGTTTACATAAAATGTATAAAATTCGTTCCCAGCAAACCACACTGATCCAGCACGGTCAGAACCCTTTCTAAAAAGCACATGTGAGTTGGAGGTCAATTTTGGTAAGATGACTGTTTCCTGTAACCTTTAGGAACGCTGTGTCTCAGGCTATTTAATTCTCTGATATACACAGAAACTACAGTTCTCTGAAAATTGGTATTTTGGCTTCCCTTACAAATGACTCACCCAGCGGAAGAGAATAAATTCTTCCTATTTTGAACATGGGCCCTTGAGAGTTAACAGCCTTAAATCAGGCCAGTTTTCTCAATTAAAGCCATTGCTCAAAACCTTCTATAAATAACACTGAAAAATGAAATGATTACCCCAAAAATTTTCTGATATCACTGTTACCAACTACCAAGCACATTACTACATGTTTTTATTCACGATGTTTTGTAATACTTGTTGTCTTAACTGTAAGAAATAAATAAAAGTAATCATCAAGCAGTTTGGATGGTGTCATGAATAATAGCCATAATTTTAAAAAAAATGCAACACTGATTAGGAAATTCAAAAATTCCTAGTACTGTTCTATACATGTTCTGAAGAAGGAGAATTATGCCAAATCTTTACACTACAAAGTTAAATTTTTTTTTACAGTTTTGGGTGTTTTTGAGTCCACCAACAATTGAAACCAGGATTTACAGATGTGGCTTCTAATCAAAGCATTTTCAAAGACCAACTTGAGTTCATAAACATATCCCTAAATACTATCAAAGTAAACATTCTCAACACAGGAACCTTAATACATGTAGTACTTAGCACTAGTACTGAGTTTAGAGTGAAACTTAATAGTGTAGTTTCATTAATTATTAATCAATTACGTATTTTGATTTGATAGGGATGTGCTGCTCCAGCACTTAGGGAAGGCCCTGGTCAAATCTATTACAAAAAAGACAGAGACAACCAAATTTTCACAGCAGTAATGCAGTCTAGATCACCTGCTGAGGTCGATGGGCTATTCATCTTTCACATAAACAGTGAGTGAGTGATTTCCTCATGTATCAATGGTGGTGCTGATTTGGGCATGCCAGGTTATACCAAAACAAGGACACTCAGTTTAGTCTGAGTATAGCCACAAAACAAAACATCCAGAGAAGAAAGACAGCTAATGAAATTGATAACATGTCAAGGTGCCATGCTGCATGTGTAACGGTAACAAACATGCATCATTTATTTATTTATTTTTTCAGAAATGGTCAAGTTCTGGTGTACACAAGAACTAATACCTGGATTGATTGATAGAGAAGATTCGTGATTCATGGAATGTGAAGTGGTCATAATCAAATCATTACAACACTACTGCTTATTACAATGCTGAGCATTATCCCTGGAGCATCAAAACCATCGGAATACAAAACATCTACATCAACAAGCAATAAACACTATTGCCATTGACATTTCTCTATAAGTCAGTGCAAAGTTGCAAACTGAGTGAATGTACAGAGGTGTAAATGTGGATGTATGGCCTGCCTCACATCATACGATGCGCATTCTTGAAGATGAAGGGTATTTCATAATCGCACGTATATAGAGCGGATTTCGACAGGAATTTACATCAACGGAATCAATGTCACCAATGAAAAAGAATGGCAAACAGAGAGTTCAAGTAAAAGTCATATTAACCAAAGAAAGAGACAAAAGCGCAATAGGACACGAGGGGATGCTCAACCGCCAAAACACAATTGGAGGGAGCGTTTTCACAGGCAAAGTGTCGACTTTGCCTTGAAATAGTTTGCTGGTATTCTTCTTCCTTTTTTTCGCTAAAACTTTTGTGTATGCTTAGATTGGCGTTAGGTACATTAAAGGGCACTGTCTTCGGCCAGCTGCTCGTTCACAAACCGGCGAACGTCTTCGAGCTCCTCTGGACTACTTCCATGCGTTAGTCCAGAGTAGACCTTCATCTCATGCCGCTTGCAGAACTTCTGGAGAAACCCCGCTGTCATCTGTCCAACACGAATGCTAACCATCGGGTCAGAATCACCGTGGCACTGTAAAATCGGCGTCTGCCTGCCATTTTCTGTCGCTGCTGCTGTTATCTGTTCATGCAGCGGAAGCCAAGTGCTCAACGCTAGCACTCCTCCGAACTGCCGCTTATCTGTCAGAGCTGTGTACAAGGCAACAGCCCCGCCTTGTGAAAAACCTCCAATGACAATCCGACCAGCAGGGACGCCTTGTTCAATCTCCTTGTCGACTAGGTCGCGCAATTTTTTAGATGCACCTTTAATTCCCTTCTCGTCTTGCTTAGCGTCCGCCCCTAAACCGTGAATATCAAACCACGAGGGCATGGAGAAGCCACCATTCAGAGTTACCGGCATGGTAGGCGCTGTTGGACAGACATACCGTACTCGTGGAGCAGCAATTGAACGGAACGCATGACTCCATCCTTCTCCTGTGTCCCCAAGGCCATGGAGGAATATAACGGTCGCAGCATGTGCTTCCGTAGGCGGAACAACAAATGTTCGCGGCGAGCTCGTTGCCATACTCCTGGAGAAACCCTGGGCCAAACAGGAACTGGATGGTCCAGTCCTAACAGAAGCACAACTTTGAGCAGATACCAGAGCACGCCGAAGGACAACCGCTGCTAGTGATAAGCAAGTTAAATGGCCAGGACAGAGCATTAGATTTGGGAAGGCTGCGTCACCGGAAGACAGACACCGACAAAGGAGATAAACGTCTGGACTTCTCCCTGCACCGCGCAATGTACCGGCCTGCCCGTCAGAATCAGCGAATGGTGTTTCAGCGGCAGTGCAGTGATACACCGTAGTTATCTCCACAGTAGACGTCAAAAGCTCCTGACACCTAGTACCTGCACTCACCCTGCCAGTGAGGTGGCAACTTCTTGAGCAGGCCCGGAGAACCAGTTCTACCCTGCACCTCTACGTAGCTACTCCCACTACTCGTACTCCCAATGCTTTTGCAGAAAAAATGTTCAACGTACGCACGCATGCAGCACATCAGCGCCAGCGCTATAATAGCTTAGTGATCAATTGCCATGGCAACATGGCAGGCTACAGCTTGCATATTAGTAGCTAGTATGTACGTAGTAGACTACTGTAGACTACTGGTAACTACAAAATGTACGAACATGTACCAGATTCTACGTTTTTTCCTTTTCGTTCTCGCTCCCCATTGAATTCTCGGACGGACGAGCTGGTGGATTATGACTGTTTTCGTCCTTTGCTTTTCAATGTTTAATATCATGCCGATGATGGGTATGTTCAGAAGTTGACAGAGCGAATACAAGGCAATGGCGGACCTGGAAGAGCAATCGGTAGATGCCAATGCTGTTGAAGAGTTGAACCTTTTTCGGGAGGAATGGAAGAGGAGCCTGAAGGAAGACAGTACCCTTTCTGCTCGTGCACAGCCCTCAGCATGTGGGCATGACGGCGACTCTCATTCCAGTGTCCACCATACCATAGCGAAAGACGCTGTTTGCTGTGGTAATGACGATGGCACTTCTACAATCTGCTCAAGAAGGTCAGACCAAGCACCGAGCAGCCTAAGCACAGAACGAGGTCTTATTGACCTTCTGAATCTGCCAGATCCCACAGAGGAAGTTCGTTCCCACGGGACAGACAGTACGTGTAGGACTGTACCCGAGCCCCCAGCTAAGTGGCCGAAAAACCGTTTCGTTGACATGCTCATAGCTGACTGGGTAAGCTAAAAGAGTGCCGCAGCACCGGAACTTTTTTGCAGTTCAGACCATGAATCATGATCTTGTTCTTGTTGACTGGCGCTTTCGACCACGCAGAACATATCAAACACGAATAATTAATGAAACGCTGAAGTGGATAAACAGTCAAGCTTTGTGTTGGAAAGGAAAACCGAGGTTGAGAATAAGCCAAGAAATCAATAAATCAATAAATAAAAATAAAAATATTAATAACTTTTCACTACTGATAGAGCCGCCCAGTGCCTTAACGTCGCCCCCTCCCCTAGTATTACCTGGTTGCGTAATGCACCTGGACTCAGGTGTGCAGTTGGTTGTTATGGTTCCAGTGTCTTCTTTGGTATCAATATGGAGGTTGTTTTTTGCCAACTGGCTCTTCTGGAAAGCACAGTAGAGGTTGTTTTTGCCAACCTGCTCTTTTGGGAAGCACAACTCGCAGTTTAGACATCATTGCACGACTCTCTCAGTCGTGCATTCACATTTGCTTGTGGGTCAAGATCATAAGGAGGGGTGTCCTAATGTCGTCCCCTGCGTTTTTGTTGCCAATTAACATTTGCTTCAAGGGAAAGCAGCTGGTCAAGGAGGATGAAAGTTGGACATTAGCAGAGGCAATTCTGTTAGTTTTCATCAAGCTTCCCTTCAGCCACCCATGCAAGGATGATATACCTGTAAATGACAGCTTTTCATGAGCCCAACTCATCACATACGCATGAAACGTTGAGCTCTGTGCCAACCTTGGTTTTCTTCATGTTTTCAGATAGGCCAGGGCATAGTACTTTACAGAATCTCTAAAAAGTCCCTCATGCCCTGTTTCACTGAACCAGAAGGGCTCCTTTGGTGTTTTCATACAGGGGGAGGAAGGGGGAGGGGATTTGCACCCTTGATCCACATAAGGGCACCCAGCTCTACGTACATGTACATGTACACTGTAGTGTAGGGATGGGAAGTATGAGTTGTGTGGTGACCAACTGCCAGTAGACTCTTATTACGCAGAATATTATTGCGTGCGGGCAATCACCTTATTTGGCAAAGGCAGATCAGCCAACACAAGTGCGTGCATGCCTGCTATTCACACCATGTGTCTGTATAGCATCTCCTACAATTGTAGACACGTCACACAGAAAAACAAGCATTAACACAAGTCAAGTTATCACTTAAGCTTAGTCATTGATTTTCTGAAGTATACCACAAGAGTGTGCATACTTGCTTTTCCCATAAAATTGGTCATGAAATTTCTAAATTTGGGTACTCCATGTGCAGTGTTCACTGTCAGGTGTTCAGGTATTCCTTTGTAAATGAATCCAAGAACCTGTTAGGTCATTAAATCACAGTGTAGTGTTTAAGATTTTAAGCGTTTTACTTTTCAATCCATGCATGCTCAACGCAAGTGTGATACTCCTTGTGATTAGTGGTGCAACGAATAGAACAACTAAACAATTAATTTTGCAGCATCGAATAGTTGAATATTTGCAAATACCTGTCTTTCCTTGCCTCACACTACAAACCACATACTGAGTGACTATGAAGTATGCAAGCACAGTGTACCAGTAACCTTGGGTTTGTCATAGAACATCAAAATCATGACAACAATGGCAAAGCTTTCTTGTGACTGGTGTGCTTGGAAATCCTCTTCATATTATGTCTACCCAGTCAGGATCTCTCAAGCCCTAAAACACTGTGTTATTACTCTTGACCTTCTTGAACAAAATTTGAACAAATTTTTTTGTTCAAGATGGTCAAGGATTGTTTTTGTGAAAGTTTTGTAGACTGTGTTATTACGTTTTATTCTTATTATTGATGATGTAATTATACCAGATGAATACATGTTCTTCTGCACCAAGTCTCAGTGCAGTGCCTGCCTGCAAGCTTTGGTGCAGCATAGTAGTGGAGTTAACAGGTGGATCAGTGCCAATACTGCAGGCTTGCTGCTTTCACTACCACACAAATACATGTATTGCATATTATGTAAGTGCCCCACTAACATGGATGCCTTCATACCCACATGGATTCACAAATATTTGATAAGCCAGGATGCATTCAAATTTCAAACTTCAAATATTCAGTAATTCGTTGTATGACTACTTGCAGTACATACTCACATAAGCAAATTATGGCTTACATCAGGGAATGCTGTACATGTATGTGAGTTTTTATATGCATGTTCTTACTGCCATGGTTTTGACAATTATTTCCAAAAATGTTCAGGATGAGATTAATGAAATTCCTTTCTTTGACATCAACATTCCACGTGAGCTGGCCGTCAAGATCTTCCAACATCTTGACCCACGTAGTCTCTGCAGATGCTCACAGGTAAGTTAAAGCACCTTTGGTTAGAGGGGGTTGTTGAAAGAGAAGTTTCTTTCACAACAAATAGTGAGTGGAGTAAGGATGTTGCAGAATAAAAGGGAAAACAGTTTTGGTGTCTATACAATCACCAACCCAATAGTTTGTGGTTATGGCTTGACTTACAGAAGTACTCAAGTTTTGGCTGTACTAACTGAGAATAGGCTGAAGACAGGCAATGTGTTGTCTTTTAGCAGTGAGGTGATGCTGTGCTTGGGGTTACAGTATTTGGAGTAATGTATGCCAATGCATGCTAGGCAAGCTGCATGAAGGTTTGAAATATTGACTCTTGTACATGTTGCTGACCAAGTTTTGGAAGACATTTATATAATCAACGATGGTCCCCATTTTTATTGTTCAGGGGACCGATTCTTAAATTTTTTTGAGCAGTGTGTGTGTGTGCATGCGCGCGTGTGTGTGCACGTGCGTGCGTGTGTCTGTGTGTGCGCTAGATTTGTTTTTAGTTCTTAATCATCACTGCTAAGGCTGTTGGCTGCACAGAAATTCATCTCGGAGTTGGTTTTCTGCCCTTCTCACTGTGTACATCACTGGATGGTAAACGTCAGTTACCTTATTGGAACTATTATTTGCAGCCACTAATTTAGTGATTTCCAGACATGGGACACTTGGGGGCAACTAATTTTCGTGGTTCTCCAGACATTTATTCTGGTTGATTTTTTAGGACACACAGAAGAAAGACAGTAATCATTGAAGAGCATGAAACTAGGCGCTACAATCACTCAGGCTGCTCTTGGAGAAGTGAAGCTTGATGATGAATTTGACCTGAAGGTAAAATCATTGGCAGGCAGGCAACTGGAGGACAACCATGTGGTGATGACTGAAGAGATGTTTGGAGGCGGATAACTATGATAACACAGTCGACAACTCGTGCTTAACTTTTTTTTTTCTTTCAATGGGACAGTGATCATGGATAACAATAAAAATAAAATAATGTAGAAAGCCTGAGAAAACAGGGCCTCATCTTATGTTTTCCGGTGCTTTTCGGACACAACTATTCTTTGTGGCAACTAAATTTTGCAATTTTCTCCAAATCACGAAAATTCGCTAAAATTAGTTGCTGCAAGAAAAGTTGCAATAAGGTACTGTAAACCGCCCAATATGTGTGACACTAAACTTTTGCAATTTCTCAGGGTGGATTGGTTCGTAATGTTTTAGTTTTGCAATTCTGCACCATGCGATGACGCACGCAGTGAGATGTACAGTTCATGCAGAAATTTCCTTTTTTGTGCTGTTTCTTTCACAATTTCACACAGCAAAAAGCACAAAAAATTTTACATTGTGAAAATTAGGAGGTTTCCAGTATGCTATGCTATGCTTTGTTACGTTAGCTATGTGGGCTATTCAATACACTAACATCAGGACACAAGGAACATGGGGTTCCGTACACAGTCTGCCACGTTCTGAAAATAGTCGTAGCCCAGCCAACACATTCTTAGTGCAAGCATACACATGTAGATCTGGGGCAAGTAAAAGGCCAAATTTCCAGCATGCCCATGTTAAAAATTTTTACCCAATTTCCAGCCTTGTTTTCTTCAGCAAACCAATCCCAATGTTAGTTTAGATGCACATAATTAATTATTAATTTCTTGCCTATTGGTCAAAGGGCTAATTTCACAGAGAGTTCGAAATGAGGTGTGTGCATGTGACCGTGGTGTTAACGGGCAGATTTACCCTTCTTTCATGAATGCTTAGTTGCAGTGCATTTGGACTGTCCTAAGTTACACAGCGTTGTTGTCCTTGTGCTAACTCTAGGTCAGCTACAGTTGGCGAAGCCTCGCTGATGATGAAGTGCTGTGGTATCGTGTCGCTCAAGACATGGGCTTTGCGACTGGGCAAAGGTGTGTTGCTAATGTGTGCTTGTTGACAAAGATATGATCTGTCATCTTTGTAAGGTGTAGGGAGAACAATCCTGGCAGGATCTTTGATGAAACAACATGTGAAGGCCAAATAAGGTACTTCAGTGCAGCTCACCGATAATAGAGAAATGTGGATTTCATCATTTGAAACTGTTGAACATGTGGTTTGAATGTGTACACTCGCTCTCATTTTTATGCCCCAAAAAATTTCAGTGCAAAATTTAAAGTTTGCACTTTCAATAAATAATCCAACATGCAGACTTTATGTGGACACACACAACCACACATGCCTGAAAACCCTCACACCCAGACAATGAGACTCGTTTTCCTACTTTGTTGATCATATCTTAGAAAAAAATTGAGATATTGATATGGAATTATGGTGTTTTCCTGCGCAGCATCACAGATCGACATGGTTGGAAGGCGTTTGTCAGACAACAAGTGCTGCATCGACGAGAGGTTGAGCAAAACTGGCGAGTGAGCAAAGGTGGCGCTGTGTGCTGTCTCTATGCAGTATCTCTACTTGAGGATATTTTAAACAAAATATATACGTGTAACTGCAATGGACAGCTGTGTTGAGCAAGCAATTGCTTCTCAGTGGCAGATTGGTCTGTCCATGGAGGCTGCCATCTGAAGAATGAAACAAGCATTCCTTTTGTGGTTGTCTGTTTGGTTTTAGTAAAGGGACATTTCAGTTGTTTCAATTGGTAACGTGATATTGACAAGAGTGGTCATGCGTAGGGTTCAAGTTAAGATCTTTAACAGGTGACTTTGCTTGAGTGTGAATTTTAGTCTGCAACGCTGAACGGTTGTATGTGAATGAAATGAAAATCTGAAACTGCTGGCATTATTGGAATGGGCACATTTCTGTTATAATGGGATACACTCCTTGTTTTCAGCTGAAGGGTGCTGAATTGTTTTTGGCTTGTTTTGTATCGTGCATCGCAGGAGCGCAAGTGTGGGGTGCTTAAGCTGAGCAATCCTCGTGACGGCCGTCTCACTTGCGCTGTTCTTCATGAGCCGTACATCGCAGCAGGGTGAGTCTGGTTATTGAAGAATGTATTACTATATAATAAGTCGTTTTTGTACTGAAGTAATTTCATGCAAATTCATAAACCCTGGCCAGTGTCCTAACTTTAATTTTGTCCTAATGTTTTTTTGTAGTTTAAGATATGCAATGTGCAGTGATCAAAGCACAGCCATTCCTTTTGTACTAGTAATCAAGATTCACTGACATGATCTGATTTTATCAAGGCGCACAGGTGAAGGTGCACAATACTGTGCTATGCTAGCTACGGTATGATCAGCTATGATTATGATGATGCTTATACTGAAAATTATTTTCGTACGGAAGATCATGCTCCTTCAGTGTACAAAATATTTTGGATACAAAAATAACCTGTTATATAGTATGCAAGAACATCTGGGCTGGAATTTTCAAAGGTTTTTAGCAAATTCCAGACTGGAAAATATTTAATTAAATATTTAACTTGCTGAACCCTTGGCGCTCTGCTGCTGCAAATCAAATTCCATGTGTTCACCTTCAAACTTTTTCATCATAATCTTAGGTTATCATGTGTATCATCACTGCATCAAGAGTGGAGATAGAACTTCCAACTCCAAGACAAAAAAATGGTGACATTATTATTATGGTGAAACTGAGGGCACTTGCAGTAAGAAACATTATATACGGTTTGCTTTGCACATTGCTTATGAACATGATTTTACTGGTGATCAGAGCACCTCATAATGCACCACACTTTTGTGTACACTTCTCCATCTGATATGAACCCTTGGTGAGGTGTGGGTATGATTGGGACACGTACATTGTTGATGGCTTGTGCATGTGGAAAAGCAGCATAGAGCTGTCCATGAGCAAAGACTGGCTCTTCAGGCCGAATGCCAACCTTTTTGAATGTTTCACCTTGCAATTCAGTCTTACAGAGCTGTGCCATGGAAGAAAACAGTTTTGATGGCTGCTCTTCCATGAAGTTTCACTGCTATGTAACTTGACCACTGCTTTCCCTGTCTTGGCAAGAACACTACTACGTAAATGTTACTATATGAATTTTTTGAGGACTTGAAATTTCCTTTGATCCAGAGGGTTTTCTTGAGCTTACCCTGCTGTACGGGGGAGAAACGGCTGAGGAGACTTCTTGACAGGAAGGGCACTGAATGGTCAATCAAGGGCTTCTCATTTGTAGTTTTACTTTCCCCGGATCAGTGAGCTTTCTTCCAGGTTCATGAAAGAACAACACCCGTGGGCAGTGCAGTTGTCGAGATCTTGTGGACGAGCAGACAGACAGACAGACAGACAGACAGACAGACAGACACACACACACACACACACACACACACACAGGTGATGATTACTATAAGGATTAATGTTCGCAAAATACACATTTGCTATCCATGCAAGGTTGGGTTTTTTTTTTATTGCATAAAAGAAGGATGTTTGGGGCTGAATTTGCTGCAGATAAGAGCATTCATAGGTTAAGGCCAGAACCTGAAGTTCGTAGTGTTACAAGCTGGCTGTATTACAGTGACCATTGTATGCCAGTACTTGTGCCAGTGTGATGTGAATTCATCTCTTGAGAACCCTATCCACCCCATGATCTTGTATATCCTCTGCTGCAGGTACTCCGGTGGAAATGTTCACCTCTGGGGCATCACCAGTGAGCCGCAAGCTTGTGTTCTCTCAGTGCCACCTCTGCCTGGTCGTACAGTACCATTGGCGGCTGAAGGCCACGGTGTCAAGTGCGTTGCTGTTGGTCAGGCGGTGGTAGCTGCAGGCAGTTCAGCGCCGATTCTTTCCCGTGAGTTGTTTGTGGATTGAGTTTGGATAAATGGACTGCAACAAAAGAGAGATTTCTTTCAGTGTTGGTGAGGTAAAATATGTTGAAAATAAGGGCACATGCTGTTAAGGATTCTTAAACAGTTCTCTTTCCATGTTGACTGTGATATGCAATGTGTTACCTTTTGTGTTTGAATTGCTAATTCAAGGACAAGTTGTCGTTAACACAGTTATTCACAGCTATCACACTCAGTCATATTTGTTTATGTTAATCTACATGTACCATAAACCCAGAAACTTTCAGGGTTTTTGTGTAATCAATGAAGTCATGAAAGTTTGGAGTTGCGGAATGAGGTAGAATATATCTAGAAGATGGAAAATCGACATTATACCCTTGAGAGGAATCAGAGTCGTGAAAAGATCTGGGTGCAGAAAAGACGAACCTTTTTCATCACAAATTAAATGAATACCTATGTTTCTGGGTTAACAGTATTGGGTCTGTAGGTTGCAGCTTCACACAGTTGCATTACTCATCTTTGTCATGGCACTGGTTGATTTCTGGTAATGGCCAAGGACAAGAAATGCTAACACTTCGATCTTCCATCTCTTGCACAGTTGAAGGACAGCTATTTCTTCACCAGGTCACTGTCTGGGATGCATCAAATCGGCTTCCAGTTTTGGCATATTCAGCAGATTTTCCTGTTCGAAATGTGGCAGTGGACACCAGCACGTCTAGCGTTGCAGCTGTGTATGGTGCGTCGGTGCGAGTAGACGGGTGCAGCGATGTTGGACAGTGGATGTGCTTAGCAAATGTTTCGTGTGGTGAGACCGACAATGTGAGTGTCTCTGTAACGTGCAGAAAAACGCAATTGGGATTTCTGCAGTTCATTGTCTGGTACAGACAATTGTTTTCGGTAGAAGGGTAGATTTGTGTTTTGTTTAATTGCTCCAGGGTTGTGTGAATTATTTTTGGGAAGCCTATTGAACAATTGATGATGGCTGGTCAGTGTTGGTAAAAATGGTCTCAGATCCTTCCTTGCTAACATTGAGCACCATTATAAGCTTCATCAAATGATGAGGGAGTATTTTCTTTGACTAATTTGAGAGTTTAACAATTCTTCATGTCCCTGCCACAGCCGTTGAACTATTTCAGCAGTGCACAATTCATGCAGCCAGTTCAGTCAAATGCAGCAGATGGCCAGCGTTTACTTGTCTCAACCGGCTGCTCACTGAGCTTGTTTTTGCTCCATCATCCATCTTGCCATGTTAGACCCAAGGAGCTAAGTGTTCGTCCATCATTGGCAAGCAACGAGGTATCTGCTGGGGGCGGTCCACTTCACACCTTTGAGAGACCTGTGGGCGGTCGCAACGTCAGTGTTATGGCCTTTGATTCTACTGCATCTCATGTAGTGACGGCCACAACAGGTTATGGCATTGATGCACTATGTGAAGGATCACAGGTTAGTACAAGAAATGTTTATTTTAAGATATTATTTTCTGGAAGCAGTGGTGGTGCCTGTGTATTACCATTGTCTATATATCAAATGGAGAAGAAAGAAAAATGAGTAAGAGGAGACCAAACGAAGAAGAAGAAGAAGAAGAAGAAGAAGAAGAA